>PISX010017826.1:0-42298 GCA_004024625.1 Mellivora capensis | reverse complement strand
GCCTTTGAGGGACTTTTGATGGAATTAGGAATCGGAAATAAATTAACTTAATTCAGTTAGAAAAAAATTACCGGGCATGACATGATAAAATGTGAAGAACTATAGTGCCACATAAATTCAAAGAGCACAAAATCAACACAGAATTGAAGCACTCTTAGAGGGCTCCATCTAGAGCTGGAATGTAAGGTTATTTTTTTTTTCTTTTTTCTCTTCTTTTTCTTTTTTTTTTTTTTTAAGTAGGCTCCACATCTGGTGTGGAGCCCAACATGGGGCTCGAACTCACAACCCTGAGATCAAGACCTGAGCTGAGATGAAGAGTCAGATGCTTAACCAAGTGAGCCACCCAGGCACCCCAGTTCTTATAGGATAAGTCAAGTCAGGATAGGCAGAAAAGCACATCTAGAAACTGCTGCTATTTGGACTACCAGTTGGTTTTCTCGATTACATGCCTCAGAAACAAAATTTTAACTTACACACGAGAAAGAACTTACTTGAAGGATATATACCTCATAGGATCAACAGAAAGCAGATAACAGAGGTAGGAAAAGGCACAAGAAGCAAGGGAGACCACATATCAGTAAAACACAGCCAAGATCATTTGTAGAACTAGTCTGAAGACTACACCACTGACACGTAACCAGAATAGTCCCCAGAGAGCTGATGCCACGATCAATGATTCTTTCCTCTGCTGCTGTAATTATGAGTTTCTGAACTATTCTTCAAAACTTGTATAATTCCCTCAAGATCACAAACAAAAGAGGAGTTGGAGGAGGGATAGAGGAGAAAAGGAAGGAAAAGGAGAAGGGAGGAGGGGAGGAAAAAATGAGAAAGGCAAGAAGGAGGAGGAAAAGTCCTTGTTAGTAGATTCCGTAAAACACCTGGATACCCAGGTGGGGAAAAGAAAGAAAGAAAGATCCCCCACACCCCATCTCCCAGCAACTCCTTAACTGTAACCACCTTCTGCTTCCAAAACGTGAGGCATTCCTAAATTATATACAATAGGGAACTTATTCTAAACAGAAAGTTTTAATTCTGGGTAGCCTCAAAGTTTAAACTCCCCTCTTCCTTTAAAAAAAAAAAAAAGGGTGCTTTGGGTGGCTCACTTGTTTAGACAACTGCCTTCGGCTTAGGTCATGATCCAGAGTTTCAGGATCAAGTCCCACATCAGGCTTCCAGCTCCATGGGGAATCAACTTCTCCTTCTGACCTTCTCCCCTCTCATGCTCTCACTCTCTCAAATAAATAAATAAAATCTTTAAAAAAAAAAAAAGAAAGAAAAGAAAGTTCCAAAAGGCCTCAAGACTTCAACAAGTGCTGAACTCCTATTTAGTTCAATAAATTGTGTTTTATGTATTTCTGTGTGTCTTGTTTTATGTATGGTTTAACCATACATAAACCATACATAAAACAAGACACACAGAATTTAAATTATCTTACATTTGATGTTAGTGTTGGAAGGATTCTATACAGAGATTCTGTAAGAATTTCTTTTAATGCTTCAAGAACCAGCATCATGATTCTCAAGGATAAGCAAGCAATGCTGGAAATTCTGAGTTCCTTCATGTTAGCAGTTTTATCTTTTCCAAGAACTTTGAACTACCACATGGAATGCATCCATGGGAACACTAGAAAACATTGAGATCTCAGGAAAGCAAGTTCCCTAACATAAATGAATGCTCTGTCAGTGGCTGCTGAAATTATCATGGAGATTGTACCACAGAAACCAAAAAGAAAGTCAAGTCACTAAAGACTGCCAAAAAGTTAGAAAATAGTATGGAGTTTCCTCAAAAAAGTTAAAATACAATTACCCTATGATCCAGTAATCACACTACTGGGTATTTACCCAAAAAATATGAAAACACTAATTCAAAAAGATATATGCTCCCCTAGGTTTATTGCAGCATTACTGATAATAGCCAAGATATGGAAGCAACCCAAGTATCCATCCATCGATGAATGGATAGAGAAGATGTTGTATATGCATGCCATGGACTATTACCCATAAAAAAAGAATGAAATCTTACCACTTGCAAAATTGGTAATAATGCTAAGTGAAATAAGTTTGTCATGGAAAGACTCTGCAATTTAATATGTGTAATTTAAGAAGCAAAACGAAGAAAAAAAGAGACCAAAAAATACAAAACTCTTAAATATACAGAACCAACTGGTGGTTACCAGAGGGAAAGTGGTTAGGGGGATGGGCAAAATAAAGGGGATTTGGAGTACAATTATCATGATGAGCACTGAATATGTACAGAAGTGTTGAATTACTGTATTTTGCACCTGAAACTAATATGACACTGTATGTTAATTATACTGGAATTTTTTCAAAATAAAAAACTAATATTTTTAAAACACTGCATATATATATGTATATAGATATGTGTATATATGTATATATACATACACACGTAATGACTCATATATAAATTTATATAGTGTGGCAAATATGGTAAAGAAACTGAAATTACTGAGGCCCTACTCTGTTGCCTATCACTGTATAAAGAATTTTACTTGTATAATTTTAGTCAGCAAGTTTATGGATGTGCCTTAATTTCTAGCCATTTACTTCACCTCTTTAAGCCAAATATTCTTGCCCCAATTATCACACTGGATTGTTAAACAGAGCAAATGAATGCATAAATGTAAGAAGTGTTTTGGAAACCCAAATGCAAGGGACTGTGATGATGACAGTTACACTTGATAGCTGAGCCCCCATCTGAGCTCTCCAAACATTCAGGGTAATGCTCTGTTCTTTGCTTTGCTGCTCCTCTGAGAATCTCAAGCTGGAAGCTAGCATACTTTTAAATGTAGCTCTGCTGGCTCTAGGACACAAATCCACTCTGCAAAAGATAAATTGAAGCTTGTTCCTAAAAGTACACTGGAAGCTACCAAGGGAGAAGACTTATCAGAGAGAAGACATCAAGATGTCACTCATTCTTCCCAACTGCACCTGTGATTGAGAAAAATGTTTTCTTTAACACAATTTGATATTTGAAAAGAAAATGACAAAATGATATCCCTTCCCTTCATCATTTACATTATGCCATAGGGGTATATATTTGATCTAAGATATTATGATTTATGCCAGTCAGTAGAATGTGCCCAATAATGGAAAGGAATCTAATTCCAGGAAGGGAGTGTGTGTGTGTAGAAATATATACGCACATATACAGGTGTATGTGTGTCTGTTAGATCAGGTAACTCCCTTGCTCAAAAGTACATGAATGTAAAAAAAAAAATGTACCTGAATGTTTCCTATCACGTTAAGAACAAGATACAGATGGTGGCACCTGGGTGGCTCAGGGGGTTAAAGCCTCTGCCTTCGACTCAGGTCATGATCCCAGAGTCCTGGGATCGAGCCCCGCATCGGGCTCTCTGCTCAGCAGGGAGCCTGCTTCCCTTCCTCTCTCTCTCTGCCTGCCTCTCTGCCTATTTGTGGTCTCTGTCAAATAAATAAATAAAATCTTAAAAAAAAAAAAAAGAACAAGATACAGGGGCACCTGGGTGGCTCAGTCCGTTGGGTGTCTCACTCTTAATTTTGACTCTGGTCCTCGGTTAAGCCCCACATGGGACTCCACATCTCAGTGGGGAGTCTGCTCGAAGATTCTCTCCTTCTTCTTCTGCCCCTCTCCCCAATCCACTTGCTCTCTCTCTACAATAAATAAATCTTTAAAAAAAAAAAAAAGATACAAAATCTTTACCAAGATCTACAAAGAGGCCCAAGGACATCACTCCAACTGCATTTCTTTTCTTTTTTAATATTTTATTTATTTATTTGACAGAGATCACAAGTAAGCAGAGAGGCAGGCAGAGAGAGGGGGAAGTAGGCTCCCTGCCGAGCACAGAGCCCAATGCAGAGCTCAATCCCACGACCCCGACCCCGGGATCATGATCTGAGCCGAAGGCAAAGGCTTTAATCCACTGAGCCACCCAGACGCCCCACCAACTGCATTTCTGAGGCATTCCCCATTACTCACACTGCCCAAACACACTAGCTTCCTTGTTCCTGAAGCACACTCAGAATACACCTATCTTGGAGTCTTTGCTTTGAATGTTCCTTTGGTGTAAAATATTGATCTGCTTGTATTGCATGGTTTAGTCCTAGCCTTCTCTCAGGTCTATCCTTCAGTGTCACCTTCTCAGATGTGCTACCCATACATCCTATCAAAATAACACCCTTGGGGGCACTTGGGTGGCTTGGCCAGCTATGCAAATGACTCTTGATTTCAGTTCAGGTCATGATCTCAGGGTCATGGGATTGAGCCCCAAATTGGGCTCCATGATCAGCAGGGAGTCTGCTTGAGGATTCTCCCTTAGCCCCTCTCCCCACTCACTTTCTTCTCCCCACCCCTCGCTAAAATAAATAAATCTTTAGGGGGAAAAAAGCCTTGGTTACTCTTCCCCTTACTTTCCTTATTTTCCTTCATCTCATTTATCATCATCTGAAAACATGTCATATATCAGTTTATCTGTCTGTTGTCCATCTCCTCCACTGGAATGCAAGTTATTCAAATGCATGACTTTAACTACTTTGTGCCTGACATTATTCTAGGCACTCAATGTAAATATAGTGAACAAAATAGACAGCCAATGAGTATGATGAACAAAAGAAAGGAGAAAGAATTCCAGATCAGGAGTCAGAATGTGCATCTCCACGTCTTCCCCTGTCTCAGGTTACTTAAGTACGGGCTCTCAAGAAACCACATCCTTTTCTTTCAAATAACTTGGTCTGTATGCATTTATAAATTTATTAGTAGATGAGTGCCTATCTCCCCACCAGAGCTACAAGCTCCATGAGAACAAAAGTCACATCTCTTTTTTATTTATATTTGTCTCCCCAGCTCCTTACAGCGTGGGTTGCATACAACAAACATTTGCTGATTAAGCAAACATGTGCACTGATGAATGGGCGTCTGGCATGATCCAGTTATGGCCAACAGGTGAACATTTGCCCTCCACTATTTAACAAGGCAGAAGGGTTCCCCATGAAACACTTTCTCTGTTACTTAAAACAATCATTTATTTTGATGATAAAAATACCCTCTTTTGGAATTGAGGTGTCTGGGAAGCATGATATGGAGAAGAGTAGGGATTGGTATTTAGAAAGCCCTGAATTCCAAAACCTGATTTCCTCACCTAATAATTTCTATCTAACTCCCAGAATTTTCATACACAAAATGATATACTAATACCTACATTTTAACATCATGAAGTCAAAATAAGTTCATGCATATTTATTCAGAAGATAAACTATGACCCCTCTGGTCTAGTCTCTGTGCTGTCCAACCCTAAAACTGAACTTAGAAATTATGAAGGGGATCCATTCTTCACATGAATCTCTAAAAATACATATTTAAAAGGATCAAATTCCTAGTTCACAGTCACCTCTCCAACTTCCCACCCCTACTTTCTATTCTCGGAAATCTTGTGGCCACCCTAGACCCCTCATGGGACTTTCTCAAACTTTCTGCCAGTCCTGTAAACTTTCTCCTCTTTTTCTTTCACCTCTTCATTATTGTACTTTATTTAGGCCTTTTATTGAACTCTTCTGTTCCCCTCTCCAGATTCCCCCTCCCTGTCTTAATCCAGGGCTCTCAATTACCAAGGGAGATCCAACTACCAAGAACAAAATAAATCAAGCATGGGGTGGGGTGAGGGGGAACTCATCCAGTTGTGAGGGACTGGGGGAGAGTAACACTAAAAATATGATAGATCTTGGGACACCTGGGTGGCTCAATGGGTTAAGCATCTGCCTTCAGCTCAGGTCATGATCCCAGGGTCCTGGGATCAAGTCCCACATCTGGCTCCTTTGTCAGCAGGGAACCTGCTTCTCACTCTGCCTGCTATTCCCCGCCTCCCCCCCCCGCCCCCACTTGTGCATGTGTGCACACTCTCTCTTTCTCCTTCTCTCTCTAATAAAATCTTTTTTTAAATACATAATAGATCGTATCCCTCAAATTAAAGACCAGGGAAGAAAGGCACCTGCTTATATTCCTTTGTTCATAAACAATGGAGCGAAGATGAAAACTCGGGTTTGATTCTGAGCGCACTATGGACCTTACTGGGAGAATGTGAAGCCCCAAATCTGCCTAAGTATTCCCTTACCTTGAGACCCAATCTATGAAGCAGGGGGGAGCAAGTTTAAGCTGCCTGGTTCCTCTTTGCCCCCTTTTTTGGAGGAATCTAAGTAAAGGAACATGAGACACGTTCACATATGTATTTATATTTACTCCTTTCGACTGGTGGCCTCCAGAAAGAGAGCTCAGTGGCAGGGTTTGATTTAGCTGCAATCAGCTTGTTGCCACGTTCGCTGTTTAAAAAGGGCAAAGCTCTATGTGCTCCAGCCCACTGCGTGGGGAGCCAATTTGGTGAGGTTTATCATCTGTCTCTAATAGCAGTGGGCCCCAGAAATGGCACAGGGCAATTTTCTGCTTTCATTTCCTCAGCACTTGAGAAAAATCTGGGGGCAATTTTTTAGTCTGAGGCAATATTTCTTAATGTTTTTATCTCTAAGAATTGCTACTTAATTCTCTCCTTGACTCACTTTCCAAGTTTAAGGCAGAGTTGACTATCTGGGGGTTCAGTTCTGACCAGAAGGAATAAAAGAGGGATTGCAGGGGAGAACATACAAGACACTCACGATGGGGGAAACTGAGAAAGTGAGTCAGCCCAATCACATAGCAATTTCTGGCTGAACTTCCCCTATCCTTCGATTGGACACAAATTTGTCTGCAGAATTATTTCCTTGACTTACAGATGTTCGGTGCCTCAGAGTCTGGCATTTCTTTTATTTCATCTTTGTCATAAATGTGAACATTTCTATCCTTCCTTTTAAATTTATAAGCTTAGGGACTGAAGGCATAACAACTAGTTTGCTCAAGCTCCCAACATTGAGAACCCCCAGAACTTTCCATTGCTTCCAGTCTCGTATCCGGACACATTCTTAACTGACAGAAAGGGACATATACTATTCAACTTGCTACCATCACATGATGTATCATAATTATCCTTCAAAGTAACTTAATTTTCTTTATTTTCTTTCTACGGACCCTTTTTTTCCCCCTACTGCCTACTTTTTAATGGCTCTGCAAACCTGGTGGTTTATTTAACTAACCATCTGTGGTTGTCCACACACTTTGTCTACAAATCATTCGCTTAGACGTGATATTCCAGTCAATACCCTCATAGCTTAATATGAAGATGCCACTGAGTAACAAGATAGTTTTTTCCTAGTCCTCCTGATGGTGGAAAGCTAATGTTTACTCTTTGGATGGCAAACCAAAATTGACCTCAGGACTTGGAACTCCACTTAAAGTTCCCAGCCGAATCAACAATTCCCTTAGGGCTCAGCCCTCAGGCAAACCCAGGTGTCCTGCCTTGATTCCATTAAACCAGGTGGTTGTTGCCTTCCTAAAATCTACCAGTAAAGGGGTTCCAGGCACAACGTGGAGGTGTGTAGCTTGGTAACAAGGGGTTACTGAGTAAGTTCTCTTAGGAGGTTGATTTTCTCTCCTAACTTTTTTTTTAAGATTTTATTTATTTGACAGGGAGAGAGAGAGCACAGGTAGGCAGAGCAGCAGAGGGAGAGGGAGAAGCAGGCTCCCCAGTGATCAGGGAGCCCGATTCGGGACTCGATCCCAGGACCCAAGGCGGTCGCCCAACCAACTGAGCCACCCAGGCACCCTCTCCTAACTCTTCTAACACCATCCGTGTTGAGGTGATATGTTAAGGAGAGGAGAGGCGTGTAACATGAGGGTAGCAAGAAGGAGCAAGAGCAGGGGGGATAAAAAGGTGAAGGTAAGAAAGAGAGAGAAGGAGGGAGAGTCAAGAGAAAAGCTCTTTCTGTGTCTCTCACTCTCTCACAGAATGAGGTTCAGTCACTGCAGCAGCTCTTACAACCCATCCCATTCAAACCCTCCCTGCCATTGGTCAGAAAACTGGGGGCTACTGAGAAATTAGATGGATTTTAGAGCCAGCTTTCCCAAATCCCCACCTTGTGCTCTTCTCACTCAGCCTTGCTCCCTTTTACCAAAATTTTTAACTTGCACTTATAAAGAGCTTATTAACACTGACCAAAAACACTTTGCATATAGTATTTGATTTAATACCAAAGCATTCGTCTTAAGCAGCCCCTGGTACCATCCGAGGAAGCCCACTTACCGGCCCTCAGGTCTCCCAGAACCCGTGGGTGAGGAAGCTGGAGCCGAGTGCAATCACACGGTCTCTCAGATACTTTCTCACACACTGTGCCTGGAGCTCAAACTTTCTCATTGGCTCTGCTGAGAGCAAAACTGCAGCTGTTCCCACTCTGACACAATAAATAACGTGCTTTTCTCTTGGATATATTTTAAAAACAAGCCCCAAAGAGAACTTCACAGAAGATGCAAACCTTTCTGAAATAAAAGGTATTTTCAGCAAAATGGAAAATCTCCCATGTATATTATAAGTAGTTCGGTGTGTGAAGACAAAATGTTAGCAGGAAAAATTTGGCTCATTATATATCCATAATTTAAGAGTTGTACCCAGCAACAGACAAGAGTTAGAAAAAAGAAAGAAACCACTTACAGGACTTTATCAACGATGTAGATCTATTAGACTTTGACTGGAAACGATGTATTTATAGCAAACAAATGTGTCCTATCTTCTTGGCTATTTGATGTTCCCATTTAGGAACTTGGAAAAAAGAGTGCAGAAAATAGTGACTGCAAGTAGTCTGATTACCTTGGCAACCACCATATAGCCTTTTCAACCACCCGGTGAAATTCAGAGTATCGCTTGGTCCCGCTCCCTACGGGGAAGTGCAGTTCCTGTCAGGAGTTACCTGTGGCTGGTGAAGCCGACAAGACAAATGTTATCCAATCAAGTCTGTAAGCATCTCAGGCAGGTGCATCTCTCCCTCAACCTACTTCACCCTGAATAATTCATTACTATGTTTCTCTAAGCAAACATACCTGAGGAGAAGAATATCATGTTGTGGCACTTTTTATGTGGAAAAAGTAAGGGCTTTAGTATCCTCAAATTCTCACAGGAAACATCACAAAACCCTTTTTTACACACACACACACCCCCGCCGCTTTAAAAAAAAATCGGTATTAGGGAAATGGCAGGCCTTACCCCTCCATAACCAACTTCCTAGCTGATTCCACATCCATACTCTGGCTCTATCCTGCTTCTAAGATAATGCCCTCCATTGGTTTAAACTTGTTTCTAAGTCAACATCCTCTCCAGGCAGACATGAACAGGCTCACTTTGTAGCTCCTGGGGATGGTGCCTCAGATCCTTACCCTGCCCACACTAGGGGGGAGAGCAGACAGTTTCCCAGCTCCTCTTCTGGTCCAGCCTCTCTACTCCCAGACTTACCCTCACTTCCCACTGTCACAACTGGAAGCTGGTTTGCTTTTGCTTTAACCTTTCGGATCTCAGACCAGTGTGCCTTGGGATATGCTCCCATCTCCCTACACCCCAACACAGGCTGTATCCTTTCATCAGGGATTCTCAAATGTCAAAGCACACCCAAGAGCTTACGGGTACACAGATGGCAGGGCCCTGCCCCAGAGTCTCTGATTCCGTCTTAAGAATCACTGGCATTCTCAAATGCCAGTTCTGGAGGGGATCAGAAAAGATGTATTTCTAACAAGTTCTCACATGAGGCTACTGGGGATCACATTTTTAAGAACCCTGATGTTTTCCCACACGGGCTTGTTCTTAAGTAATACGTGAGAGTGCACGAGGTTGTGGGGGAGGTGGAAGGGACAGGAAATGCAAGGTTTCAGACTCCCTCTCCTGTGGACTCCCATTCTCAGTCAGGCTCTAGTTTTCACAAGCTCTCTGGGTGTTTATTATAAACAGGCACGTTGGAGTTTTTGAGTTGTCAAGAGCACAGAGTAGTTCTGAACCGACGGGTTTCACATCATCATGATTTGGGGAAACAGGCGAAGAATATCTGCTACATTGAATCACTGGCATTCTCAAACTGATCATTTACATATCTCACTATTCAGTAGCAACTGCACAAAACTGTAAGTTCTTTGAGGGCAAGGCTTTGTGTCTCCTCCCAGATATGCATAGTATAGACTAGTAAAAAGAAGGAAGATAGGGAAGAAGGGAGGGAAGGAAGGGGGGGCAACTTTAAAAAATACAGAAGCACAGACCCAACCTTATAGTAATTCTGATTTAATTGGGCTGGTGTGGGATCCAGGCATTGGTAGTTTGAGGAAGAACTCTAGGGGGTTGAGATCCATAGCCAAAATTGAGTACTCCTATGATCTGTTGTTCTTAGAATCAGCATCTCTATTTTGTATTAACATGAAAAGAGCAGAAACCAACTAAGGTTCCAACTGAGTCTTATCATGCCACATGCATTGCACTGGGCGGGTCGCTTAATCTTTCTAAATTTTAGTGTCATCATGTATAAAATGAGGATAAAATCTCTACTGCATTCAGTTACTTATGAAGGGTAAATGAAATAAGAGCATCCATTCTCCCATGCCCTCACTCTTCCCTTCATTACTTCATTCACTTAACAAGTATTTATTGATCACCCATCACATGCCAGGCAGTGTTAGGGGCCATGTTGGTGGAGCACTGTCATGAAGGACCAAGAGAGCTCTGCTCTCGTAAGAGCTAGCCCAGTCCCCCAAACACAGTTCACAGTCCACAGAGGCTTCTCACAACCATTATCTGAACTGGACATAATGACTGTTACCTACTCAACATGAAATGATAGAACGGAAAGCAACATGCTTTATCTAATTCCAAGGAATATTCAAATTAACACTTACAATTGTAGTTATGGTTATAGCTGATGTTGTATTAATGTGGCCAGTATTATACGCGTGAGATTCACTTATTTTTTTTCTCCTTTTCTGTCCACAACCCAAAAGATGATATAGCCATGGAATCATAGAACAGAAGACCTGAAGAGGATAGTAGACAGCATTCAATAAAACTCCTTCACGGGCGGGGGGGGTGGGGGGGGGAACCTGGGTGGCTCAGTGGGTTAAAGCCTCTGCCATCAGCTCAGGTCATGGTCTCAGGGTCCTGGGATCGAGCCCCGCATAGGGCTCTCTGCTCGGTGGGGAGCCTGCTTCCTCCTCTCTCTCAGCCTGCCTCTCTGCCTACTTGTGATCTCTGTCTATCAAATAAATAAATAAAAATTTAAAAAAAAAAACTCCTTCACAGTGCAGATGAGAAGTCCACAGCCCTCTGAAGCAAAGTCCCCTCCCATTGGACTGGTTAACTCTCTCAGGTCAGGCCTAGAGTGTTTTTCATCAGCAAACACTCCACAAGTGCCTGGTCAGTGCCTCACAGAATGTAGATTCTGAATAAATGTTTGTTGCCTAAGAGAATGAATGAGAAATGTATAAAGGTCAGTGGTAATCTTTGTGTAAGGACCTTGAACATGAGGCAGCCAAGTGGGCAGCTTTTCAATTTGGTATTTTAAAATATGAGAAAAGCCTATAAATAAATATCTCATCTTCTCTGAAGTAGCACCATACGTAAGCATGTGATAGTATTAAATAAATTTTATAAAAATAAGCCTCTTTTCAGTGTAAATTAATAAATTTCCTTTTCACATTATTTTTAGCTATCTAGGTCCTTAGCCTTTACTTAATGATGATGCACTTGATTAAATAAAATGAAAGAAAAATGAAAGTTCTCTCAGACATTAAAATGAATAATGAGTTTAGACTTAATCCAAAAGCAATTTAACTTTAAACATTCATATGAAATTAAATGAGCCATTGAATTTGCTATATAAGCAAGCATTAATCTTATCAAGCTATGAAAACTAGAAAGTTATACAGTGACCCATTAATTTCAGAGCCTAATACAAGGTCTGTTTAATGCCTGTACTCCATTAAAAAGTCTTATTCCACAATATAAGTGCTTTTTCATAAAAGTTTAAACCCCAATTCATTTTTTTTACTGCTCCAATCATGTGATAATCAACTCTGACAAGATTACGGCTGCAAATCTGAGTATGGTATGTAATGTCATGTGAAACAAATTTTGTTCATGGCCTGCTTCCATCAAAAGAGAGGACATTTATATCATTGGCAGGAATGTGAGCATAAATTACTTAGCCCACTCTCCCTCCATTGCAGGGTTTTTCCTATGAATGGTTTATAATCCTCCTATCACATGGATGGCTATTCCTGAGATTCAGAAGCAAAATTCTTTCCTAGAATTACACGAGCCAAGAACAGCATTCCAGTACACAGGGATCATATGCCCCAAGCGGATACAGTTCAATGTTGAGATCAAACAACATATGTTTATTTTTACACACTGAAAATATTTCTCCATATTTAAAAAAAAGTCATAATTTCATTAGAAATTTTCATATCAAAAAAAAAGAAATTTTTTTTTCTCAACTTGAGGCTCCATGTGCACTAAACCCATTTTGCAATTGAAACCATAGCTGAATAAATGGTAAAGAGAAAAGCAGCTAAATATGCAGCTACATGGCAAATCTATACTGACAGCCCATAGGACATTTCACGAATGCTGGAAGTTGGTTGGGGGGGTGGGGAGAAGAAAACAAGTAGAGAAAAGTGAAATATATGCATTTTGCTAGCAGGAAGGGTCACAGTCAATTTTATTATATGTCATATGACAAACTGATTGATTATTTCATAGTAATAAAGTGGGGACCAAGGAAGTAGGATGTGTCAAGAACACAGTCAAAGTAGTGTGGACTCAACGTGTTTTACTAATTTCATTGCATTGAGATTAGATTAAGGAATTACATAGTTTACCTATTTTAAACCCTCATTAATAAATATTAGTTCTCATTATTTAGAGAATGGCTAATAATTCACCAGTGACCTGATATTTGATATCTGAAATTTACAGCAGTAAATTTAAATAATGAAGTCTATTATTCATGAAGAAGGATTTTGCAGTATAAGAGAGCAAATCATTGCAGAATTTTTTAACAAAATAAACATGGTTTACAGTATACATTTTTCTCAACCTTGGGCTGGCATTCGAGGTCTCTATGAGCTTGCCTCCGAAATAGAGAATATGGCAGTAGGGGGTAGTGTCCTGTGTTGCTCATTCAGCCTTAGGGATTTATCAGTTTAACCCCATCTTGGCATTTAATCACCTCTCCAATCCAGCACACGACTGGCTGCCAAAATAAGACCTGCTCCAAAATAAGACTCAAGACCTGCTCCTACCAATCTAGGGGCTTAAGAGAGGTGCTGCCTGCCCAGCCCAGCACACCAGTCCTCAAGGGAAGCTTGAGAAACTTAGCAAAAGTATGCATTATTTCCTTGTACTCTCCAAAAACCTTAAGCTACTTTCACAAACTCTAAGTGTTCACTGGCCCTTCATGATGAATACCCTAACATTTTTGGTTGTCCTAAAAAGAGAAAGGAAGATTCATAACTCTTCACTTTGAAAATTGATAGACAAAAGTTTTGGAGTTTAATTTTTTTTTAACAGAGAGAATCCCCAGCAGACTCCATGCCCAGTGCACAGCCCAACGTGGGGATCAATCTCACAACCCTGAGATCATAACCTGAACCAAAATCAAGATTTGATGCTTAACCGACTAAGCCACTCAGGCACCCCTGGAATTTCAAATTTAAATAAAAAGAAGAGTTGAGTATCAAACATGCTTCTATCTATGATGGAAGCAAGTTATCACTGTTGTAAATATTTCCTAATTTGAGAACCAAAACCCCTTTGGGTTTTTTTTTTGGTTTTTTTTGTTTTTTTTAAAGATTTTATTTATTTATTTGACAGACAGAGATCACACGTAGGTGGAGAGGCAGGTAGAGAAAGAGGAGGAAGCAGGCTCCCTGCAGAGCAGGGAGCCAGACTCGGGGCTCGATCCCAGGACTCTGGGATCATGACCTGAGCTGAAGGCAGAGGCTTAACCCTCTGAGCCACCCAGGTGCCCCCCAAAACCCCTTTGTATAGGGATGCCTGGGTGGCTCAGTTGGCTAAGCATCTACCTTGCTCAGGTCATAATCCCAGGGTCCTGGGATTGAGGCCCATGTGGGGCTCATTGCTCGGCAGGGGACCTACTTCTCCCTCTGCCTGCTGTTGTCCCTGCTCTCTCTCTCTCTCTCAAATAAATAAATAAATAAAATCTTTACAAACAACAAATAAAACCCCTTCATACTTTGAAGGCCCCTCCTTTCGGGGTCTTAGTGAGACACAGAACTTCCCAATATCCTGCCAATAAGTTATCATTTTTTTAAGATTTTATTTATTTATTTGACAGAGAGAGATCACAAGTAGGCAGAGAGGCAGGCAGAGAGAGAGAGAGGAGGAAGCAGGCTCCCTGCTGAGCAGAGAGCTCGACTCGGGACTCTGATCCCAGGACTCTGAGATCACGACCAGAGCCAAAGGCAGAGGCTCAACCCACTGAGCCACCCAGGTGCCCCAAGTTATCATTTTTTTATAAATTAGACAGAGTTGTTCCCCATCATCTGCAACCAAGAACTGTGAGTGACAAATTATGTCCTTAATACTCCATTTCCCTATCTCTGAAATTGGAGATATTATGACCTATGCTGCCTACCTCATGAAATTGAGGGGGTTAAAATGACATAACAGAAATTAAACTACCCACAGAACGGACAACTTGTTGGCCTTCCACAAGATTCTGTGCTTTCCTCTTAACAGTCTCTAAAAATACTAAGAAAATGTATTTCACAAAAATCTCCTAGTTTTTGTAAAAATGGAAATGATTTGTTCTTGAATGGTTATTGTGAAGATCAAGTGAGATCATATACATAAAAATAACAAACCATTGTCTAGCATGTCATAAGCACTCAAAAACATTTTTCTTCTTTCCTCTTAGTGAGAGGGGAATGATCCAATTTCAAACTCTGTGATAATTATCAGCCATCCAAAGCCAAAGAATGTCTAGCTGAATATACTTTGCAAGCACAATCAAAGAGGTATCAAAAAACAGAAGTAATGTGAATTGATAAGAATATGAAAATATAATCACACCTTCCTGGTTTATGTTCTCTTATTAGCTGTAGGATCTTAATTCGTTTAAACTCTTTGATCATCAGTGCTTTTATTTGTAAAATAGGGATAATTACATCTACCTCTCAGAGTTACAATTAGGATCAAAACACAGAATGTGTGTGGGCATGGTTTACAAACTCATACATACTGTTCAGAGACTATTTATCATCATTACCATCAACTTAATATTTACTGAGAGGCATCTGCTCTAGGAACCATCACATGTACACACACAAACACACATTAATTTTACTTAACCATCATAAATATACTAACCAAAATATTAAAAATACAAGTATAATAATATGGATATTAATTTTTTTCCTGAAAAAATTCCCAGCAACGAGAGATGTTGCCAGCAATGTACTGGCCCCTTGTTTAAGATCGACAGGATGGTGTTGCTAGGACTCCAGCAAAAACCAGGAATTAAACCAACAGAGCCATGTTAATTTCAAGCTTCATTAGAACTTGGGCAAGCATGCCTATGAAGACCACCTGAGAAAAGGAAACACCTAGCCAAGTACTCACTCACCATTAACCACACTCTGTGTTTACCACAGCTAAACATACCCCCATGATCCTGCAGACTTCTTTTTAGGAGTAAGTCAGATTTTCTTTTGCATTTGTCTTGACTCTAATTGTAAATTAAGACCACCAACTGAAGGTATCACATTTGCTGGACTGTATCAAATCAAAATTTTAAAATAATAAACTAATGATTGATGATAGATATTGATCATACCTGATAGCTATAATTGATCGGTCATACCTGACAGGGTTTTAGCTACGTGATTCTATGTGAGGTAAGCTATGAAGAATTTCATTCTTTAGTTTGCTCCAAATCAAAATAATTTCTCAAAAACATGGCCTCTGAGAAAATGAACTTGTAGCCAATAAAGTTTAAACAGAACAGTCCTTGAAGGCAACTCATTAAACTTAACAAATGTAAGGTGAAACAATTTCCTTAATGTGGAAAATTGTTGCTAAATAATAAGGCAAAACCACGAGGAAAATTGAGGTATTTTTCATTAGTCTTTCTTAAAGGCATCATAAATTATGTATTTTTTAAATAAAATTATTAAAAGCACTTTTTCGGAAGTCGTCTTAAACATTCAGGTTAAAGGTACTCTATATAAAGATCATCACTTTAAAAGGGTGTGTTCATGCAACATTAAGCATGCAAGAATGTTATCAGGGAAAACACCTACGTGAGAGAAAAGAGAGAGGGGACAGAAAAGGATGGGCAAGCCATCCGAGTACAAAGCACTCTGGTCCCAAATGGGGGAAAAGAGGAGGCAACCTAAGCCGTCTCTCATGCTGTCATAGGAAGTTTTGGCAAGACCATCACGGAGTCCTGCAGCCAAAGTTGCTATCCGAAGAGTCCACATCTCCTTGGAAGAGGCCCACCTTACTGTCCCTGCCACCCTCATTCACTGTCTGGGAGCAGCTGGTAGGAAACATCCCCCAAACACACAAGCTTGGATTTCAGAATGCAGCAGCTGAGGCTTTTGGTCAATTACATTTGCAAGCACAATCTCATGGCTGCCAGTAGGGCATTCCTAATTAAATATATATCTAAACATACTACATAGAGTATTTCCAGTTAAACATACATTTCATATATATGTAATACATATATGTAATATATATTACATATACATACATATAATACTATACGTGTTGTATGTATGTATCCTTTTTATTTCATGAATATGATGATCAACGTGGAAAACAATTTCATCACAGTTAATAAGTACACTAGGGGAAAAGATCTTCATTTGCTCTGTATTTTCAGCTACTATATTTGATATGAGACCGTTCTTTTTTTTTTTATTTTTTTTTATTTTTTTATTTCATTTCAGCATAACAGTATTCATTGTTTTTGCACCACACCGTGCTCCATGCAATGCATGCCCTCCCTCATACCCACCACCAGGCTCCCCTAACCTCCCACCTCCCGCCCCTTCAAAACCCCTCAGGTTGTTTTTCAGAGTCCATAGTCTCTCATGGTTCATCTCCCCCTCAATTTCCCTCAACTCCCTTCTCCTCTCCATCTCCCCATGTCCTCCGTGTTATTTGTTATGCTCCGCAAATAAGTGAAAACATACGATAATTGACTCTCTCTGCTTGATTTATTTCACTCAGCATAATCTCTTCCAGTCCCGTCCATGTTGATACAAAAGTTGGGTATTCATCCTTTCTGATGGAGGCATAATACTCCATAGTGTATGTAGACCACATCTTCCTTACCCATTCGTCCGTTGAAGGGCATCTTGGTTCTTTCCACAGTTTGGCGACCGTGGCCATTGCTGCTATAAACATTGGGGTACAGATGGCCCTTCTTTTCACTACATCTGTATCTTTGGAGTAAATACCCAGTAGTGCAATTGCAGGGTCATAGGGAAGCTCTATTTTTAACTTCTTGAGGAATCTCCACACTGTTCTCCAGAGTGGCTGCACCAACTTGCATTCCCACCAACAGTGTAAGAGGCCGTTCTTTGAAAATAACGGTTTGGTGACTGAGTGAAATATACTCTCCCCGTCTCTCCCCTAGCCTCATAAAGAAAAAGAGCTATTAAAATATTTTGTTGACAGATGCCTGGGTAGCCCAGTCATTAAGCATCTGCCTTTGACTCAGGTCATGATTCCAGGGTCCTGGGATCGAGGCCCACATCTGGCTCCCTGCTCAGCAGGGAGCCTGCTTCTCCCTCTCCCTCTCCCTCTGCCACTCACCCTGCTTGTGCTTGCACTCTCTCTCTCTTTATGTCAAATAAATAAAATCTTTTAAGAAAATATTTTGTTTATGTCTAGAACAAAAATTGTTCTGTTTTTTAATGGGCAGAATAACTACTGCTTTAAATACTAACATCTATGGGTATAGCTCACTCTCATCTTTCATTTCCTCGCTCGGTGTGGCTGGATTGGTAAACAAAGAGTCTGAATGAAACCTCAGGGTTCCTTCATCATTTTTTTATTTTCCTATATATTTCAGCAACCCACAGGGCAATAAGATCCTAGGTCTAGATCTGAGATTTGAGGAAACTGGAAGTCTCATGTAAGCCTTAAGCCTAAGACATGTGCTCCAAATGTGCTTTCTCAAAATGCTGCTCTAAGGAGCAATGAGCCCTGGTCCAACTAACCATGCACTTTGCTTCCATTTCCTATGACTCCTTGTGTTCACCTCTTCTTGCAGGAACCTTGGAGAGAAGGAGATACTTGGGTCTTGGGATACAATTCCATTCTAATACTAACCAAACTACAACTTAATATTATACAAAGATCCATTTATAAATAATACACCAAAAATGGCATCAGCAAGATAGCAGACTAAGAGATCCCAGCCCTCACCCACACCTACATACAATGATCAAGTCAACTACCCATGGATGAGGATAGCTTTGGGAGGACCCTGTAGAACAGCTCAAGGGCTGCAGTGACACAGAGCAGCACAGAGACTGGGAGTGGCAACATATAAAAGGGGTAAGAAGCCTTCTGCCTGGATTGCCCCATCCCCAGATTGGCACGTCACCATGAGGAATCCTAATATCCATGAGTTTCTTCCACAAGAGGAGAGATCAAGCAGAGGATCTCAGCAGTCTTTGCCACTGAGGATTGCAGCAGCCCCAGCTTCTCCTGCAGAGAACCCCCACAGTCTTCATGCAGACCCCACCCTGATGGACCTGCCTAGAGCCAGAGGCACTGCAACCCCTCAAGCTGGAGCTGCCAAGAACTACTTCTCCCCTTCTTAGAGTCAGAAATACTTCTTCTCCTACCCCAGTCCCAGTGAAGCCACATCCCCGGTGCCTGGAAATTGACACTGTGAAGCACATGCCTGCACATTGGTCCTGGCACCCACTAGTGCCACCACATGTGCACCCATGTGCTTCCTAGACCAAGCCCCCATTGCAGCGGCACATCTGCACCCCCAGGACTAGGTGCTGGCTACAGCTATGTGTACTTCTACATGCCCACCAGACCACACATTCATGTCCCCTTCAGATGGTACCACTGTACACCCCCAGAACTGATATCCCCTGACACAGATCTGGATATGGAGTCACTACTCACCTCACTCAGCTGACATCCTTACATCCTTACACCAACCTGTGGGAGGTCATACCTACCAAGCCCAGGGCATAACATTTAGAAGGGATGACTGCTTCTTCAAATGTGAAGACAATAACGCAAGACTACCAGGAACAAGAGAAACCAAGGACCTGTGACACCACCAAAGGAATATAAGAATTTGCTGTCACCAACCTTAAAGAAATGGAGATCTACAGATTGCCTGACAAATAATTCAAAATCATTTTTTTAAAGATCAGTGGGCTACAAAAGAAGAGAGAGAGATAACTCAATGAAATTAGGAAAACAATACATGAACAAAAGAAGGTCAACAAAAAAAAAATCATTAAAACGTATCACAAAAACTGCGGAGCTGAAGACTATAGTGTCCGAAATGAAAAATATAATTAAGAGCTTCAACAGCGACTTGATCAAGCAAAGAATGAGAAAACTCAAAGATAGGGCATTTGAATCTATGCAGACAGAAGAGAAAAAGAAAATAAAATGAACAAAAATGAGTGGGGAAAAAAGCCTAAGGAACGTATGGGATATATTATGGGAAGAAGAGAAAAGGTCAGAAAGCTTATCTAAAGGAAGAATGGCTAAAAATTCCCAAGTTTTAAGAGCTAAATCATATCTGGATTCATGAAGCCCAAAAGACCCAACCAGGGTCAACCTACCAACTTACCAAGACACATGATAATCAAATTGTCCAAAGTCATGGACAAAGAGAGAATTTTGAAAACAGTAGAGAGAGATGGGATGCCTGGGTGGCTCAGTGGGTTAAAACCTCTGCCTTCGGCTCAGGTCATGATCCCAGGGTCCTGGGATCGAGTCCTGCATCAGGCTCTCTGCTCAGCAGGGAGCCTGCTTCCACCTCTCTCTCTCTCTGCCTGCCTCTCCGCCTACTTGTGATCTTTGCTTGTCAAATAAATAAATAAATAATCTTAATTTAAAAAAAGAAAGAAAGAAAGAAAAAAGAAAACAGCAGAGAGAAGTGACCTGTCACACATAAGGGAAGCCCCATAGGATTATCAGTGGATTTCCCAGCAAAAACCTTTCAGGTCAGGAGATAGTTTGATGATATATTCCAAGTTCTAAAAGGAAAAAGCTGCCAAACAAGAATTCTATACCTGAAAAAATTACTCCTTAAAAATGGAGGAAGGAAAAAATGAAGGATAGGTAAAGTCTTTCCCAGACAAAGACTGAGGGAATTGGTCATCACTGGACCTGCCTTACCAAACAATGCTTAAAGGAGTTCTTCAAATTAAAACACTAAGCAGTGCCGTGGACAGCATATGAAAACATCAATCTCATGGGTAAAGCTGAATATACAGTCAAATACAGATCATGTAATACTGTAATGGTAGTATATAAATTCCTTAGAACTCTAATATAAAACTTAAAAAACAAAAAATATTAAGAATAATTATAGTTAGAAAAGTTTATTAATAGACACAGAATATAAAAAGAAGTAAACTCTGAGTAAAGAAAACAAGGAGAGGTGGAGTTTTTGTAAGCAACTAAAGTTAAGTTGTTTCCAACTTAAAATAGACAATTATGCCTACCAGATATCCTGTCCAAGCCTTCTGGTAACCACAGAGGAAAAACCTACAACAGATACTCAAAAAATAAAAAGAAAAGTATCAAATAAGTCATTACAGAAAACCATCAAATAACAAAGACAGCAAGAAAGGAAGAAGGTATCAAAACAACAGCAAAACAAACATAAGTATTAGCAAAATGGCAATAGTAAGTCTTCACCTATCAACAATTTAAATGCTAATAGATTAACCTCCCCACTAAAAAGCCTTAAAGTGGCTGAACTGATATTAAAAACAAACTCCAGCGATGTCTGTCTATAAGATATTCGCTTTAGATTTAGGGACACACATAGGCTGAACATGAAGAGATGTAGAAAAATATTCCATGCAAATGATACCCGAGAAAAAGTCAGCGTAACTATGCTTATATCAGAAAAATATACATTCAGGGCACCTGGGTGGCTCAGTGGGTTAAAGCCTCTGCCTTCAGCTCAGGTCATGATCTCAGGGTCCTGGAATCGAGTCCCACATCGGGCTCCTTGCTCGGCAGGGAGCCTGCTTCTCCCTCTGCCTCTGCCTGCCACTCTGTCTGCCTGTGCTTGCTCTCTCGCTCTCTCTCTCTCTCTGACAAGTAAATAAAATTTTTAAGAAAAAGATTTAAAAAAATATATGTGCCAACACCATAGTACCTAAATATATAAAGCAAATATTTAGAGATTTGAAGGGAGAAATTGACAAAGGGATAATACCCAAAACATATACAACTCAATAGCAAAAAAAACCCCAATAGTCCAATTTTAAAATGAGTAAAAGACCTAAATAGACATTTTTCCAAAGGAGAAATACAAATGATCAGCAAGTGCACAAAAAGGTGCTCAACATCACCAGCCATCAGAGAAATGCACATCAAAACCACAGTGAAATATCTCACACTTGTTCGGATGACAATTATCAAAATTAGTCACCTGGGTGGCTCAGTCAGTTAAGCATCCAACTCCTGATTTCAGCTCAGGTCATGATCTCAGGGTTGTGGGATCAAGCCCTGCATCAGGCTCCGAGTTCAGTGGAGAATGTCCTTGAGATTCTTTCCTTCTGCCCTCTCTCAAGTAAATAAATAAATCTCTCAATAAATAAATAAATCTTTCAAAACAAAACAAGAAAAAAGACAGGAGATAACTGTTAACAAGGATATAGAGAAAAGCAAACCCTTGCACACTGTTGGTAGACATGTAAATTGGTACACAGTAGAATACAGTATGGGAGTTCCTAAAAAGAAAAAGAAAAACAGAACTACTATATGATCCAGCAACCCCACTTCCAGGTACATATCCAAAAAAAAAATGAAATGAAGTTTGGATCTTGAAGAGATACCCGCATTCTTGTGTTTGTTGCAGCATTATTCACAATAGCCAAGATGTGGGAACAAACTAAGTGTCCAATGCATCTGAATAGAAAAACATATTGTGAGAGAGATATATAATGCATATTATTCAGCCTTTAAAAAGAAGGAGATCCTGCTATTTGCAACAACATGGATGAACCTAGAGAATAAGACAGACATAAAAAATGATTTCACTTATATGTGGAAAAAAAAGGTCAATATTTGAGGTGATGGACATATTAATTAACCTGACCATAGGGATCATTTCACAATGTGTGTGTATGTCAAAACATCACAACATATACCTTAAATATATATAATTTTTTATTAAAATTAACTAATTCATTAGTAAGAGTAAAGAGCTATTTCTAAAGCAACTAATTATAAAGCCTTAAATGGATATAATAAAAGAGAAAGGGTAAAAATTAAAAACCAAGCATTTGAATAAAGACATGAGTTTAAAAAAAAACAGCAGAATAAAAACAGAGGAAATGAATGGAAGGAAATAAAAGTGTAAAATAACAAAATAAAGAAATTAAAAAGAATAAGAACCCCATTATGCCTTCACTGGCATCCTTAAAAAACAATGTGTTCGGGAAAATAATATACACACAAAATTTTCAATAAATATATAGCTTCCTTAAGAAAAAAAAATTAACGGGGCGCCTGGGTGGCTCAGTGGGTTAAAGCCTCTGCTTTCGGCTCAGGTCATGATCCCAGGGTCCTCTCTGCTCAGCAGGGAGCCTGCTTCCTCCTCTCTCTCTGCCTGCCTCTCTGCCTACTTGTGATCTCTGTCTGTCAAATAAATAAATAAAATATTTTTTAAAAAAAGAAAAGAAAAAAATTAACATACAAATACAAAGTAGAAATTATTTGTACAACATAAGTATCCCAATCTGTATTGAGTATCTAAATGTTACTACGTACTCAAACCATCTGACATCCAAGTCAGTTTGATCTCAAGTTCTACTACAATGTGGGGATTCTTAACATTTTGATGAATGAGTTAGTTGAGAATTAATTATAGAACTCATTTTGATGTCTTCTCTTTTAGAAATTATGGTTTTAAATATCTATGTCTAATCAGCAGAACTCTCAAAACCTATCAGAGTAAAACGTAGATGTTTAAGTATGTTTATCATCTGAGGCAGGTGTTCTCACTGACATATGATACCCTGATTCACAAATACAAGGTCAATATCAAACTGCAGGTCTTCAGGAGGGGAGAATTTCAGGAAGGAAATATACATGATAGATTAAAATACAACATTAACATATTTAAGCTCAGCATTACCATCAGCTTTCTTCACAGGATACCCCCAAATCTAGTTTTGTAGAGGGGATTCATGAATTTTCACTAAGTGACTATATACATGAACACATTATATAATAGGTGAATGCTTATTTATTTATTTATTTAAAGTAATTCGCAGAAATGTCCTAGAAAGCAATCATTTCAACAGGCAGGCCCTTTCTTGACAAGGCTGTAAATGCCTATCAATATCCATGGTCTTCACAACACAACAAAACTGGATTCCTCATGCCTGCACCTCTAGGTAAAGCTATACAACGGAGTCCCGGTCAGTGGAATACACGTTGAAGTGATATTTACCACTTCCAAGCCTAAAGCCCTAAAACCAGTATCATGCTTATAAATATTTAACAACCACCTACTGGGGAGGGTGATGGGGGAGTCCTGGTTTGTGGTATTTGCCAATTTCTATAGCATAAATACTCCCACCACGCCTAATTTCAAAGTACCAACAAAATGTCACCAAAGCTGGGAAAGATGTATTATACAGTATTTCTGCCATACAACTGGCATGTATAGTAATAGTAATACTATACATAGTGATATATCTAATATAGTAATAATAGTAATATATCTAAAAAACCTCAAGAGCACAGATAATAGTAAAATGTAATAATATAATCAGGGAATAATGAGTTTTATTTTTAATATAAATTATTTGAACTGTAAGTGTATATAATTTAATTTTGAGTAACAGTCATATTTAAAAACCAAGTCACAAAATTCCTAAAAATTGAGCCATTGGTTCTCGCAAAGCCAGTATTAGCCAGATAGCAGACCACTGCTGAAATCTCCCATGTGATTCTTCATACTCTCATTCTCTCCTTATGCCCTAGCCAAATAAATGCCTGAGATTCAGTAGAAGTTTGGGGATCCACAGAACAACTAGAGTGACCCTGGGTCCCCGAATTGCATGGAGCAGATTCCCAACTCTCCTAACCCTGCTCACCACACTGGACTAAGAGTAAGAAATAAAGTCTTGGTGTGTTAAGATATGTGGGGTAACAGCTGATACTGACCACCCTGACTATATGCACCATTAGGAAAACAAGTGATTTCTCTCATTCATCAATTCCCCCATCTGGGGAATCACCAAACCCAGCTGAGATCCCTGATCCCTGAGCCTCTGGAGATTAAGAATTTTCAGGTGTAAGGTCCAAGGCTTTTGGAAAAGTCTTAGCCAGGTTTGGGAACCACTGATCCAGTTGAACCTATTTCTCCCCAACTATATTTTTTCTCCCAAACTATTTTTACTAAAGCATCCTTGCAGCTTTGCAGAAGGAAAATAGCATCTAAGATAAAAGGGGGCATAACTAGAATAAGCCTATCTCAAGTTTGAAATTAGGTTGAAGTTTTCTTCTTTCATCTTAAAAATGTATTCAAATTCTATATTTTGTTCCATAATAAATCAGAGTTCACTTTGATATTATAAGGATGTTTCAAATTACTTACACCACTTGGGTTTTTTGACTCCCTCCCCCTTTTCACTCTGCAAAAATTGTTAGGTAAAATTTAGGGGTCATATGACCCAGTACTACATTTGGGAACCCTATCAGTAGTTCAGTAAACTAATCCTCGTGGGAGAACCCCTAAGAGGCAGTTGGCCAGACTCTGCTTGAGTACCTCCAGATACAGGGCACTTATTACTACTCAAACAGGATGACTTTTCCATCACTGAATACATCTGAATATTTAAGAGCTCTTCCTCATAATGCACTAGAATTCACATCTGTATTTCAAGGCTTTAGGTTTGTTCCTTTTGCCCACCAACAAAACAAAACAAAACTCCTACCCATGTGATAGTCCTCTAGTCCTATAGGACAGCTATCATGTTCTTACTCCCCCTGATTTTTCCACTCCACAAGCTTAATAGAGTTTATAGAGAAACAAAACAAGAAGCTACTCCATTTTCCAAGGGAAAACAGAAAAGGATTTACCAAAAACGCTTAGATTTAGTCTTAAAATAAAAGCAGGAGTCTGACAGGCGAGGAGGGAAGAAGGTGTCAGGGGAGGAAACCAAGCAAAATTTCTGTTGAGGCTGAAAAGAAATTTTAAAAAAATAAAAAATAAATTAAAAAAAAAAACCTTCTGTTGAGGTTTGATATATTCAAGATCAACCAGAAATTGAACTAGGGTATGTAGTAGAGGATGATGGTGGCGGGGGGGGGGGGGGGGGGGGGGGGGGGGAGAGAGTTGGAAAGATAGGATGGTCTATTTCTTGGCTGAAAGAGCAGCATTAGGATCTCCTGTGAAGTATAAGAAATGCAAGGTAGGGGGCACCTGGGTGGCTCAGTGGGTTAAAGCCTCTGCCTTCGGCTCAGGTCATGGTCCCAGGGTCCGGAGATGGAGCCCCACATCGGGCTCTCTGCTCCGCAGGGAGCCTGCTTCCTCCTCTCTCATTCTGCCTGAGTCTCTGCCTACTTGTGATCTCTGTCTGTCAAATAAATAAGTAAAATCTTAAAAAAAAAAAAAAAGAAAAAGAAATGCAAGGTAGAAGTGAAATTAGAGGCAAAGGAAGGTAGTGGATGAAAGGCAGGATGTGGAATAAAGACAGAGGGAAGGGGATGGGTGCTGTCATTTTTACTATACATAAAGGAGCTTTGGGATACTAACTAGAGGGGAGGAAGTATGAAACAGGAATAATAGCAAAACTAATATCAAACTATCAAACTATCAAATGCTGGAGAGAAAACAGGATGGGGTTAAAGGGGAGGTCAGGTAAACAAAATTTTCATATTTCCTAAAAGGGAATAAATAATGTCTTAAGTTGATAAAGGAAAAGAGTTATAAACATATAACTTAAAGTTATGGAATAACTAACTACCAGAAGACCCAAAATCAAAAGGACTTCCTCTAGGCTGTGGGATTGGAAGTAAAGGAGATTAAAAAAAATAATAAAACAAAAACCTACAGACCCCAGCCCAGACTTACAGAATCAGAATATGTATTTTAGTAAGATTCCCATGTGATGAGCACGCACATTAAAGTTTGAGAAACACAGATGTAACAGACAGGTTAAAGTCTTGGCAAACATGTTAGCACTCAGGAGGGAGGAGAGAAAAAGAAAATTTGATATTCCAAATGCAAAATCCATATGTAATGATCACAGTGAAAAATCATAACTTTTTTAGTTTAGTATTGTTTTCATCTTTTATTACATAGGAAGTATATGCTATAATATTTTCAGTGCTTACTATATCTAAAGGTTATAGCTTAGCTCTTTCGTTATGGCTAAGACTTTGAACTTTCTATCATTGGGAAGCAGAATCACTGAGCCAGAGAATGATGGGCAAACCTGAGTTCTAGGACCCTCCCTCAGGTGTCTATGGAATGTCTGAGGGAGAACTAGAGTGCTTCTAGAGTAGTCCTAATTTTGGGTCATTTTGTGTGATTCCCCAATTGCTTGCAAATACAAGATGGTATAAAAGCTCCTTAACGCTGTTATAAAAACATATTCCTTCTTGGGGCGCCTGGGTGGCTCAGTGGGTTAAGCCTCTGCCTTCGGCTCAGGTCATGATCTCAGGGTCCTGGGATCGAGCCCCACATCAGGTTCCCTGCTCAGAGGGGAGTCTGCTTCTCCTTCTCTGTCTGCCTCCCCCCCATTTGTGCTCTCTCTCTCTCAAAATAAAAAATAAAATCTTAAAAGAGAGAGAGAGAGAAGCAGACAAGAGGGGGGAAAGTTCAGAAGAAACACCATGATGGATCTACATTACTACTCATGCTTGCCCAGTATATTGTGGGGCCACCCTCTCCCCATCCTCAAACCCTATGGCCTGGGAGAAGCTCCCTTAGCTGCCATTCCAGTGGGGGACAGAGGAGGTCATCTCTGCCAATCAGAGCACAGCATCGGCCATTCCACCCAGTGATTGACAGGTTCAGGGTAGGCATGCACCAAGCCTAACGAGTGAGAACCACACTTAGGGCTTTCATAGAAGTCATCGGGAAATAAATTATCTTCTACTTTACATTGGAATTTCAAAATCCCAAGCATATATCCCTAGAGCTGCTGAGAGCCATCTGTGCTCTATTGCACTCCCAGAACCTACCTGACAATGAATGACCCACAGAAGAAAGCAGAACTTTAGCATGAAAAGACAGACTGTTGATAATGTAATGAAGTTCTGCCTACTTGGGTCATGCATGAAGGCTGTCCTAGACTTGGACTCAGCTGTTTGTGAGACAGTAATTTCCTCTTAGTTTAAGCATGGTAGAATTTGATGGATGATATTTGCCATCAAACAAGAGCTTTACTAGGGGCGCCTGGGTGGCTCAGTGGGTTAAGCCTCTGCCTTCAGCTCAGGTCATGATCCCAGGGTCCTGGAATCGAGCCCCACATCGGGCTCTCTGCTCAGCAGGGAGCCTGCTTCCTCCTCTCTCTGCCTGCCTCTCTGCCTACTTGTGATCTCTGTCTGTCAAATAAATGAATAAAAATCTTTAAAAAAAAAAAAAAGAGCTTTACTGACCTAGGAAGATACAAAAGGAAAGAAATCTATTCAGGCCAATAATGTGGATTGAGTTCAAGACTGGCCCAGGTCACAGAGACAACACACACACTTACTGGACATAGCACAAGGCCAAAATATGCAACATGAGAGCTGATCAAAGTTTGGCCTCTAAAGCACTGCCTGAGCTGAGTTTGGCTCATTTGTAAGCTGAGCGATGCTGGGCAAGTCACCATCACTTCTGTCTCTGCTTTCTCATCTGATAGTGAGAGAACAGACTCTAGAAGGTTGAGAAACAAATTCAGTGAGGTAACAACATGAGTCACCTAGAAGAGTGACTGGCACTGAGAAGATTTATTTGTGAAGGCTACTTTTTTTGTGTGGTTTTTGTTGTTGTTGTTGTTGTTGTTGTTTGAGAGAGAGCACACACGTGAGTGGGAGGAGAAACAGAGGGAGAGAATCCCAAGCAGACTCTACCTTGAGCACAAGCCCAGTGCAGGACTCGATCTCACGACCCTGTGCCAAAATCAAGAGTCAGACACTCAACCAACTAAGCCACCCAGGTGCCCCAGACTATTTTTGGTTTAAATCCTTCCTTCCTTCTTTTCTTCTTCCCTCCTTTCCTGAGTCCATTACTTTCTCTTCTAAATCAGAGACTATACAGCGCTCAGGAACCAGAGACAGAAGCACCTCCATCTGGCCCTCAGGAATCCCACGTTCTGTTGGAGAAGACCTCATGCCCACTATGTGTTTGCATTTATGTTCCATGTGTGCAGTGACTAGGGTAGAGGATCTATAGACTCACAGAGAAGGGATTCCTCCCCCATCATCCCCATCATCATGGTAGTCAAGGAAAAGGATCACTTGGAGCATACACTACAGTCACTCCAGGCACAGAGCTGATGCTGTGGGCAAAGGCCTCCTGAAGGAGAGTTATAGGAACATCCCATAGCGATGACCTCCCTACTAATACACGAAGCATGTCGGGGTGGGCCCAGTACAAAGCTGTGGAGGTAGTACGACCAGAAACTGATGCTCAAATTAACAAGACTTATTATTCCTGAGAAAATACATTTAAACTGGGTCGGGGGGTTAAAAAAAAGATCTCTAACTGCTGCCAATGCTCTAATTGTCCTTGGAAAGTATGAAAGTCAGGGCGTGTGAGTCAATATAAAGGCTAAACTGGGATCCTGGTGGTTCTATTCTTAGGGTGTGAAAAAATCAAGTCAAAAAAGCAGAGTTAAGACTGTGATTAATGTGAAACAATAAGATCTCAGTAGTGTTTCAATCCACAAAGGTGAGTCATGTCACATGCCTCCAGACAATTGTAGGAATTCTCCCCAAGGCTCCACCTCCAGCAGTAGACACCCTGACGGAGTGTGCTGCCAATTTCCATACAGCTGCAATCACCGAGGCCAAATGCTTTTGTTTATGGGGACTATTCTGAGCTATAATTCTATAGCATTTGAGCAATGCATCGTGCACTCAGATATATATTCATACTCACAAGCCCACAAGTCTATCAAAACTACATACATATGGTGCACTCACCCACGATGACACACAATGTATACCACAGGAATACTCACAGTCACAATACTATATTCACACACACACCCCCTCCACACATTCATACCAAACACACATGCTACTTGCATACACCTTGCCCACACTCACACACCCAAGACACAGCCACCACATGTGTTAGACCAGATCCGTCATTCCAAATGTACGTATCAGCCCCACATCCCAGGTAGTCATCCAAAATAAGCACATTAGCATACACACACACACACACACACACACACACACACTGTCTCTCTCTCTCCCTCTCTCTCTTTCTCTCCCTCTCTCAAATTACACTCCAAACTTAACAGACTGCTTTTTTTTTCTTTTAAGAGGTAGTTTCATTTCTAATGAAGAGAGGCAAGAGAGAGGAACAGACAGAAGAAATTTTTTTAAATTTTTAAGTGATCAAGAAGTCCCAGGAGAACCATGGTGGCTCAGTCAGTTAAGCATCCAACTCTTGATTTCAGCTCAGGTCATGATCTCAGGGTCATGAGATTGTGCCTGCATCACGTCCACGCCGAGCATGGAGTCTGCTTAAGATTCTCTCTCTCCTTCATCCTCTGTGCTGCCCCCCAACAGGCACATGCACTCTCTCTCTAAAAAAAAGAAGGCCCAGGCCATCAGGACTCAACAGGTTTTGCACAACCAAGCTAAAGGCATCCTAGGAGATGTTTATCACATTCAACTCACCCTACGTCCAGGAATGAAGATGGAGGTTCTCATGAAGCAGCCTCCACAGGGCTCTGCAGAAGGCAAGCTGTCTGAACGTGGAGCTGGGGTGACGATGAGAAAACTATTCTGTGTCTCCTCTTGGTTCTACCTTTACACCTTTTCCAGGAATCCACAGCTGTCTGTGTGGAGTCCCCAGGGGTGAAATCAGGGCTGGTGAGAGGTGAAAGCATTCAGTTCCTACCCTAACAGTGACAGCAGCAATACCCTGGATAAAGGCCACAACCATTTAAAGTGGACCCCCCGCGTGGCTGTCCCAGAAGCAAGTTGTAGGAGGAAGAGGGGATTCCACCGAGTGAGGAACTACTGTGCAGTAACCCTGGGCTGAACGTCGCAACTACCTTAACTCGTTTACTCACAGCATTCCAAGTTCCCCACTGTAGACCCATTCTACACGTTCTGTACATTAGACTCAGCAGCTTGTCCGGAAGCACACGCCTCAGGACTGGTTTTGAACTCGGGTCTTCCTGGCTCCAGAGACATGGCTCCGTGTCCATGTACTCATCCAGCCTGTCCGGCCTGTGCTGGGATCCTGCTCCTCCACAGAGACTCAGGAGGAGGCCCAGGGGATACTGGCATGGAAAACAATAAAAGGAAAATGATAACACCTCTTCATTCATGTTAGAACAAAAATATAATTAATACTTATTGATTTTTTTTTAAGATTTTATTTATTTATTTGAGAGAGAGGCAGTGAGAGAGCATGAGCGAGGAGAAGGTCAGAGGGAGAAGCAGACTCCCCGTGGAGCTGGGAGCCCGATGCGGGACTCGATCCCGGGTCTCCGGGATCATGACCTGAGCCGAAGGCAGTCGTCCAACCAACTGAGCCACCCAGGCGTCCCAATACTTATTGATTTTTAAGTTGTTGGGAACTGGTGGGTGTTTGGCCATGTGAAGGTGATATTTTGGCGGAGGGAGTCAGCTGGTGTGGGAAGGACCTCTTGGTGGACTGGTACATCAAGGTCACTTCAGAAGAAAAAGTGTGAAGCATCCACTTTTCCCACCACACTACAACCTTCCCCGTCATTTGTCTCCCTTGAGAGAAATGTGTCTCACCAGTCTTTAGCCCCTAGTGCTGGGCACAATGTTCAGGCCTGTGGAGTACAGGACTGAAAGAATGATGAAGAAAAGGTACTGTTTGACGTAAAACAATGGACCCCCAAAACGTGGCAGCAGGATCATTTGCATGAAACGGCACATGCTGGGCTTGGGGATGAACCCACACTATGAGACAGAAATGACAAGGCTGATATTGCTAACTCATTGGGTCCTTTGAAGTCCGAGCATCCTCCCTGAGGACCAAGACCATAGATTTCTTCCCAGGAAGCCTGTTTCTGATCCCTGGGGGAAATCTGCCATCCTTTTTAGTTCAGTAGTCCTACCCGGTTTATAGGTTTTCTCTGCACAGGTACCACAATACTTAACAAGAGCACAAATACTTGATCCTACCAAAGCGCTGAATTTCTGAGGGGAAAGGTGTTTAGATTTCTCAAAATGATGGAAAATTCTCTGATACATTGATCTTCTAATATGTCACTGTGAAATGAAAGAATAGATGAACTCATTAATTAAAATTAGGAGAGACGGTAGGAAAGAATTAAGGTGAGAGGGAGAGAGAAAGGAAGGAAAGGATAAAAAATGAAATCAAGGAATACATGTTAGGTATTATTGCAAGCCAAGTACTCTGCTGCACTCATTTCATGCTTTGTCTCATGGGATCTGAAAAACAGTTACTATCATTACCCCCATTTTTAAGATGGGTAAACTAAGACTCAGAGAAAATAAATTGCTCATGCAAGCCTCACACAGCTAACAGGTTAGGGAGCTAGTTAGGTGACACAGAGGTTTTGACCCAAGGCCCAGTCTATGGAGCTTAAGTTTTCTCTTGAAGGCAACAGAAAGAAACTTAAATTTTTGCTTATTTGGCTTGCTTTTGTTCAGAGCAAAGGAAAAATTAGGGTTTTGGGAATATTGATCTGCAAGCCTTTTTCGGAGACCAGGCCAGCTGGAATCCATGCAAGGCGCATAGAGTCTCTGCCTAAAAATACTCGGTAAAAATCAGGAAATCAGTTGAAGAAATACCAAATGCACAGTTAAATCTGTGTAGACTGAATGAGAATGGGGACATGAGAAAAAGGTTTGAGTCAGTACAAATTCCAGAAAGGGAAGGCATTTCTTGGTGTCCTAACACATTTGTTAATTCACAGAGCACCTGTGATGTGGACAGGTATAAAGGGGGAAAATAATCAGTGAAATCGGACCCCAACTGTGAGCATCACACAGCCTAGATGGGAGACTAACAAAATAAAGTTTTTGACATGAGACACAATAGTGATCCGTGCAGGATATTCCAAATGGAAGGAAGAGGGACCCCAGTTCTGACCAAGAGATGATCCAGGAATTCTCCACACAGGAAGAGATCCCTTACTAAGTTCTAAAAACCCAGAAGTCCTCAGGTGAGGGAGTGAAACTGGGGAAAAAGGAAAGGAACTTTCTAAAGTTTAGAAAGCCATGAACAAGCAAACAGGTGGAACCTCACTTTCTACCCCCATCCCTTCGCACTCAAGACCAGGCATTGGCCCAGTCTACCCAGAAGCCTCTACCCTGTGGTGAGCAACTACTTTCTGCTTACAGGGAATTCATAAATGCCATTTGGGGCTATGGTCTGTTATGGCGACTGCCTTCCTGTGGCCTCAAAGTATATTAATTTCATTTTGATCTGAAAAGATAAAATATAGGAGAATCATTTAAGTAAAGGTGAGATCCAGGAGTATCTCACTTTGCCACTGAGCAAATGTTCCACCTGCCACTTTTATTAACGCCGTCAGAAAAGGATTTTACTGGCCACAAGTGGGAAGCTGAAGGGTCTTTTCTAGAGTTATTGTTTGTGCTGTGGGAAATTGCATTTGCTCTCTGGGGTTCCTGCGTTGATGGAATGTATTTGTTTCCTCCTGGAATAAAAGCAAAGGATTCTGGAGGGAAACCAAAACGTTCGGGCTTCCAGGACCACCCTTGTTTATTGCCTAGATGTACAGAGAATCCATCACTTCGGAAACTGGCCAGCTGTGAGCTGTGTAGGTGATTGTTTAATAGTAACGGCCTATGCAGTCTCAGCCCCTGATGGCTACCACATAATGCATACAGCTATCAGGACTGGCACGTAGCATAACACATGAGGAAGTCACAACCCAGAGCTATGCAATCTGGCAGCCCTGGACATAACGTCTACTGTCTTTCTTGCTAATCTAACACGAAGTCTTGTTCTAAATCTTAAAAAAAGAAAAAAAAAGTCAACAAAAATATCTGCGTGCCTGTGTGTATGCCTGTGGGTATATTTAGGTATAAATAGCTACACTGATAGAGATCACTTTCTTTGAATTATACTAGGCTAACACATCCTGCCTCCCCTACTTTCTCAAGATGAATCCAATCTTAAAAGATACAACTGTTTTATGCGCCATTTATGTGGAAAATCTGACCTGCAGGCCATTCGTGCCAGTTAATTAATTTTCCTTTGCTCGCCAGGCAGCTGTCACAGAAGTGGAGGATGCTCTCATTTTATGCCTAGATTGTGTGGGGAAGAGCTCCTCAAATTAGAATGCAAGAAGCCACTCAGGGCTAGCCTCTAAGAGAAAAAATTGTGCGGCTGGAAAATATTCTCAGCCCTCGGCCTCCCTGCCACCCAATTTGTCCTATATGTCCTCTCTCGCACAATCCCTGAACTACAAAATTTGTAATGCAAATTATCTTCTATCCACCGATCCAAATGGGTCTCCTTCCATTTATACACTCGTGCATTCTGTCAGTCCATCGGTCAGTCAGTCATCTGTCCACGTGTTCATCTTGTAATCTATTCATTCATCCATTCGGTCTTTAAACTCTCATTTTCCTATTTCCAGATGTGAAAGACTTGTTCTGAGCCACTTGCTCTTGTCTACATAGTACCTGTGTACACTTCACTCACGGTACTTCCAGAAACAGATCATCTAAACATGGCACCATGTCTGTCTTCCACGTGGCCGAGAACCAAGCTTTTCCCCTTCCCTCTGAGCCTTTCCTATTGCCTCTGACTGCAACACTTTCTCTCACTCCTTTGATCTCTCTCCTTTCCTTTAAGACTCAGCTAAAATGCTCCCTCCTCAGAGGTCTAAAATACCTTCTCATTATACCCCTCTCAACATCCTGGCTTCTTTATCTCTTTCCAGCATGTATCACTATGTACAATATTTTGTGTATTTCTTTGCTTGCTTTCTGTATCTTTACAACAAAATGGCTGCTAGCTTCACAGTAGCAGCACCAACTTGGTTTTCATTTCTGCATGCCTAGAACCTACCGTACCTCGAACAAAATTGTCACTCAGTAAATATGAGTGATCAAATGGATGGTCATTTTTATCTTTGCATCACCAACAAATAGTCCAGGATTCTACATGCAATAGGTACTTGGTAAAAGGTTGGCTGCTCAGAAATGAGTGGATTCTATCAAATCAGGCTATGAATTGAAAAAAATCTGGAGATACTATTTTCCATTCTCTATTTCTTTGACACTGATGTCTGTCTGTCTGTCTCTCTCTCTCTCCTTCTCTCTCTCTCTTTCTCTATCCTGTCTGAGATCCTCTGGAGCCATCTGAAATTTCTAAATACTATTCTGAAGCCATCCTGGGCAAGATGGATAATCTTGTTTCAGCAAAGCATAAACCATGAAAGTACAACCAGCTGAGTTCTTAACACTTTTCATGATAGCTTCACATTTATATTAAAAATATGGGTAAGAATGGACAGAATGTATAATTTTAAGTGGGGAGTCACTCACCCACTCACTTTTGATATATTGCTTCAACTGGGCTGAGAAGGAAATTTTGACAGAGAGGGGATTTTGCAAAATGTGAGTGGGGAATTTGACCTGGAAGTGTGATTCTCCAATGTACACCACGGAACATTTAGCAGTCCCCCCTTCTTCACTGCCTAATAAAATAACCTGTGTTCTTGAGTTATGAACCTAAATTAGGCTCCAAAACTACAGAAAGTGTTGCTCATATTCTGAAGCAGAATGGTAAACAGAGTTTCACAAAGATATGAGGAAAACAGATAGATGCCTCAGGAGTCACTGGTAGTAATGGGTGATGTGTTTCTACTCCATTCCAAAACTTACTGTGTTGTTTGGGCTCAGGAGACAATGGCCGACAGAAGACCAGACTGTTAACATGTTTTGCCTTGTAAGAATAAAATTACATCACAATAGGCAAAAACTTAAACCTAAATGCCCATCAACGGCATATGAGTAGACAAAATGTGATCAGTCAATACGATGGAATACTACTCAGCAATCAAAAGGGATGGACATTGACATATGCCACACCATGGATGAACCTCAAAAACATACTGAATGAGGGGCACCCGGGTGGCTCAGTCAGCTAAGTGTCTGCCTCCGCTCAGGTCATGATCCCCGGGTCCTAGGATCAAGTCCCAAGTCAGCCTCCCTGCTCAGTGGGAAATCTGCTTCTCCCTCTCCCTCTGCTCTTCCCCTCTGCAACTGCTCTCTCCCTCAAATAAATAAATAAAATCTTAAACACACACATGCGCACACACACACACACTGAATGAAAGAAGCCATACACCAGAGACTATATATTGTATGATTCTGTTTATATGAAATCTCCAGAAAAGGCAAATTTATAGACAGAAAGTAAACTAGTGGTTGCCAGGGGTTGGGGGTAGGATGAGGATTAGTTATAAGTGCACAGGAACCTGGGTGGTTCAGTGGGTTAAGCCTCTGCCTTCAACTCGGGTCATGATCTTAGGGTCCTGGGATCGAGCCCCACATAAGGCTCTCTGCTCAGCAGGAAGCCTGCTTCCCCCTCTCTCTCTCCCAGTTTCTCTGCCTACTTGTGATCTCTCTCTCAATCTGTTAAATAAGTAAATAAAATCTAAAAAAAAAAAAATAAAGTGCACAGGAAGAATCTTGCTGGGTGAGTGTAAAATGTTGTAGAACTGATTTAAGATGATGGCTGCATTTTTGGGTAAAGTAACTAAAAGTAGCTAAATGGTACTCTTGAAATGTGTGAATTTTATAATACATAAAATATACCTCAATCAGGTTTTTTTTTAAATCCAAGCTTGTATTTTTTCCTACACAATCATAGTGCATTCTTTGCTAAAATCAGTGCTCCTCTCATCATATTAAAGCACTATGACCTTTACCACTTTTTTAATCTTCTTATTGTCTAAATTAAAATTGTCTCTGTCTCTTATTCATAGGAAACAAATTGAGGGTTGCTGGGGGTGGTTAACTGGGTGATAAGCATTAAGGAGGGCACATGATGGAATGAGCACTGGTATTATGTAAGACCAATGAATCACTGAACTCTACCTCTGAAACTAATAATACACTCTATGTTAATTAATTGAATTTTAAAATTTTTAAAATAATGGAAAAAATAAAGTTGTCTTTGAAAAATAAAATTAGTCCAGGTTTTTTCAGAATATTAATTCTGAAAAATGAATTGCCTAATGGAAATGGATGGACTGAAAAACACTGGTTCTGAACAAAAGTTTTTTCCTGGGAGATTTTCAGTAATAAAGTTTGGAAAGTTTTTTTCCTTCAAAATGAAGTATTTTGTCCTTTCATTTGGCTCTTTTCACTTGATTTCAGAGATTCTAATTTCTTCAGGGCTAATGGAAGTGGTCAGGTTTTTGTACATCTTCTCAAAGGGAATTAAATTTGCAATTATTCCTAGCATACCATAGACTCTTGCAAACCCATGTTTCGTGCAGTCTTCAGATCCCTATTGCAATTAGCATATTTTCAAGGTGAAGTGCAGATGTCAAATTAATGTGGAAGGCACCAGGATTGCCGAAGGCCCCAGGTCAATTGGTATTGGTCTAATTGGAGGACATGAGTCTTTCCTGTGGAAAGGGTCCAGGGACTGACGTCAGAAACAGGAAATGTCCTTCCTGTGTGAGCAGGGATAGTGGGGAGGAGGGCAGTGAGAAAAAGAAGCCAGAAACACAAGAGAAGAGAAGACTTGCTTTTATAGAGAAAGGACTTGCTTTTACAGAGATTCAGAGAAGGGATCACAAGGAGAATTTTATTATCACCCCTATTTAGTCACTGTTATGTGCCAGGCACTGTGCTAGGCACTTTGTATGCATTAGCCCATGTAAGTCTGAAAAAAGCCCTCTTGCTAAATTCTTATTCTTCTTCAGAAAAGTGAAGCCCAGAAAGATGAAATTATTTGCAATAAATGACTACTGAGTACTTACTACATGCCACGTACGTTCTCTAAGGCTTTGCTCATTATCAGATTCAGCTCTCACAACAGTCCAAGAGGTAGATGTTATTACTGCCTACACGTGGTGGATGAGGGAATCAAGGAGAAGGGCACTTAAGAAACACACCCAGGGTCCCACAGTTAGTGAGCCTCACGGGCACTCAGTCCATGTGCAGACATCCACACTTATACCACAGCGCCACATGGCCTCGTGAAAGCTCCAGCCAAGGATGGACCTCTTCAAGAGCTTGTGAAAGACCATGAACTCAGGATGCCAAGCCCTTGTCTGGGCTGCTCCCCACAAATCCAGATCTTTCCTTCAGCTCTGTTTATTTTTGTCCCGAGTTGGGCTCCACAAGGACTGTTGAGGGAAGAGGACGGGAAAGAATCTTACGGTCTTGAGTTTTTAAATAGAGCAGCTCTATTTACTTTATGGAAGTTAGGGGCTCCTACAAGATTTCGTTCGAACAAAAGAAGCTCTGAAGTTATAAAGAAACCACAATTTTAAAGCCAATACAATGATTACATCTTCCTGAGGATGATTTGGCTATCACCGGACAGTAATGAAAGGAAATGTACTAGCAGCATTAGATTTGGGTTTGAATCATGACTCTGACATGTACCAGTTGTTTGCAATTTGATAAATTCATCTCTTCCATCTCCAGCCTCCTCATTAATTAAAGGTGAAGGAGAGTTGTTTATCTTGCCCATGTTACAGGGATGTTACGAGGATCAAGTGAGATAATCTACAACAAAGTCCTTTGTGTTCTATAAAATAGGCTTGAAATAATAATAATAAATACAAGTGATTTATTGAATCAGTTGCCTGGCATTGTGCCAAATAAGCTCCTTTATGTGGCTTATCCCCCATAAACCCCACAACAGCTCTAAGCAATAGGTACCATATTATTCCTATTTAATAGATAAAAAAAGTGAAGGCTTACAGAGTTAAGCAATTCAGCCAGATGTCAGAGCCAGGAAAGTGGTGGCACTTCTAGAATCCGAAACAGCTCTTGATCCACTTTTTTTAAACACTTTTTTTTTTAAGATGCATAGTCACTGTCACCTCTTTTGAGAACTTCAACATGAAACTGATCATTCCCACTTTCATTCTCTCTCGACGTATCTGCAGCCCTTTTACAGAACCCAGTCATGGTCATCCTTGCATTTAGAAGGTGACGGGTTGTTGCCTGACCCTCACCAAGCAAGTGCCTACACGGAAGGACTGCAGCTGTGCCTCCAAAGCTCCCAGCCTCTAGAGTAGTATCAGTACACCCTAAGAGGGTGTCCCCTTCTCTATAATCTCTCTACTGGGCAGAGTTTAACCTCTTCCATGCTCAAATCTACACGGGGCTCCTTGACATTCCAAGGCCTGCCTGGTTCCTCTGGACTTGTGCCACTGCACAAAAATTTACCCCTTGTTAAAATGAGAAAATAAGAATAATTACAATAACAAGAGTGGCTTACATTTATTGAACACTTACTGGGTCTGATGTCTGGGCTAAGTCTCATATGTACATCGCCTCATTTACTCTTTGCAACAAGCCTGGTGTAAACCACCATCTTCTCTATTGTGTGGACAAGGAAGCTAGAGACTTGTCTCAGACAGCTAAGAATGTGGTAGAGTCCATTTGGAACGAAGGGTTGCTGACTCCACCATTGTAACTCTTAACCCACAGACTACACTGCTATACTTTCCTAGAATTCCTCTTGCAAAATTCTCCTCATTCCTTGGACACACTTAGCATGCCAGATCCTTCCTGAAACCTCCCCCTCCCATCAGCTGCTCCAATCCATTCCCAAATTTCCCATCATTCATTCCACCCTTACACATCTTTCATTTTTAATAATTGTCTTTTCTGTCCACTTGGCTGTAACATCCCATTTCACTACTGCATTTCTCACAGCATCTAGCAACATGCCTAAGAGGGAGTCAACATTTAGTATTAAGTTCTGACTTCTCCCTTTGCTATTCACTCACTCATTTATAATTCAGTAGATGTTCTCTATAAAAGGGTAGCTATACTATCTTTGCCCCAGCTCCCAGAGCAATGTTCCTTGGTTATGTCAAATAGAGCTGTCTTAATTATTTGACTCATCTTTTAACTGTTGGTTATTGAAAAACCTGCGGAGGGAAAGTCTCCACAGGATTTTTGACATATTTTGACAGAGGGAAGGACAGGGCCCAAGTCCGTGCCGGGGCCCTGGAATAAGGTGGTTGTAACAAACTTTATCCAAGTCTGTTCTCAGTAGATCATGAAGTGGGGGAGAGTTTTAGAAAACTGGACAATTTCCCAAATTTATCTGCCCAACATTTACTTGCCTATCTTTGAGACACATTCCCAAGGCAGAATCTATAAGGAGAAAGAGGGGATGGGCAGGAGAAATGCAGGATACCAGGATCACTACTGGGCACCTTCCATCTACCAATCCCACTCTAGGTGTCCAGTTTATGTTATCACCACATCCATACCTCACAAAGACACTAGCAAATGCTGTGCTTTTGGAAAGCACATAACAGGAAAGCCTGTTATGCTTTCCCTCAGTCTTATCATTTCATAGTTCATTTCATCCCTCTAGGACAATGATTTTCAACATGTTAAAGTATATGGACACATTACTGGGGGGGAAGCACATGGCAATAAATGGGGTCTGCATTTTCTTATTCAATCTTGCAACATATTTTTGAGATCTTATTAGATACTGAACACTGTTTGAGGCAGAGTGGATAAAACGATGGACAGAAAAGACAAGATTCCTGCTATTATGAAGTTTATATAACAAAAGGAAGACAAAAGGTTTTGTTTGGTGACATGATAGTATTGCAGGATGGAGGCTGAAAATAGGCCAAGATTTTCAACAATGATCATGTGATTTTTTCTTCCATAGAATTAATACTTACATATCAATTATGATATTCTAGAAAACATCTTCAATTTATAATACAGACTATTTAACTGTAGTCTATATGTTGCATGGTGACAGATGGTGAGTATAGCATAACATATAGAAAAGTTGAATCGCTATGTTGTATACTTGACATTAATGTAATACTGTGTGTCAACTACACTCAAAAAAATTTTTTAACAAATACAGTCTATAATATAGTCCTATGTATATATGCATATGTATGATATATACATATATTTCCATATATAAATCCATTTAATAACTTGTTGTCAGTGTGATGTACTAAATTTTATGCCTCCCCCCCCACATAATCCATTTACTGAAGCCCTAATTTCCACTGTGGTGATATCTGGAGGTGGGGTCTTTGTGAGGCAATTAAGTTTAAATGAGACTATTAGCATGAGGCTCCACAATGGGATTAGTGTCCTTATAAGAAGAGAAACCAAGCTCCCTCTCTTCCTCTCTCTCTACCATATGAGGATACAGCAAGAAGGTGGCCATCCACAAGCCAGGAAGAGAGCCCTCACCAGGAACCAAATCTGCTGGCATTTTGATAGTGAATTTTCTAGCCTCTGGAACCGTGAAAAGTAAAGGTCTATTGTTTAAGCCAGCCAGTACTATGATGTGTTGTTACAGCAGTCCACGCTAACCAAGACAGTCAGGGAAATGCAGAATTAAAAATTTTTTAAAACAAAAATGTAGGGGCGCCTGGATGGCTCAGTGGGTTAAAGCCTCTGCCTTCGGCTCAGGTCATGATCCCAGGGTCCTGGGATCGAGCCCCACATCGGGCTCTCTGCTCAGCAGGGAGCCTGCGTCCCCCTCTCTCTCTCTGCCTGACTCTCTGCCTACTTGTGATCTCTGTCTGTCAAATAAATAAATAAAATCTTTTAAAAAAATGTATACAGTAACACATTTTTATAATTTTTTTTTTGATAGAGATCACAAGTAGGCAGAGAGGCAGGCGGGGGTGGGGGGAAGCAGGCTCCCTGCTGAGCAGAGAGCCTGATGTGGGGTTTGATCCCAGGACCCTGAGATCATGACCTGAGCTGAAGGCAAAGGCCCAACCCACTGAGCCACCCAAGCACCCTATAATTTATTTTGAAATAATTTCAAATTCATTGAAAAGGCATAAGTATGGTTAAAAAAAAACAAAAATGCTTCTGTGTACCTTTCATCAAGAGTCCCTAGTGGTTAATATATAGTCCCAACTGGAATTGTGAAATTTTATATAATGTATGTAAAAATTATATATATATATATATATATGTATCTTATATATATGTTATAAAATTATATATTATTAATATAATGTATATTGATATATTCTATTATATTATGTAATAAATAATTATATAATATATAATTAAAATTATATATATAATTCAATGCATTGCATGTATGTGTGTGTGTGTGTGTGTGTAATGCTTGATAGTGATAAGATGATCTCTGGACTTTGTGACTTTGTGTGTGTGTGTGTACGCACTATCAAGGACATTACCAAGACTACTGATAAACTTTGAATAAGATTTGTAAAGTAGTTAATATTGTAAACTAGAAAAAGGTTTGAATAAGATTTGTAAAGTAGTTAATATTGTAAACTAGAAAATAGTATTGATCATTGTACTGTGGTTATATAGGGAATGTCCTTATTCTTAGGAGATATATACAGACATACTTAAGGTAAAGGGGTTTCCTGTCTGGAACTTATTTGCAAGGAGCCCAATAACATTTTCAACTGGTGTCAGTTTATATCTCCATCCCAGACCACTTGCCTAACACAGAGACTCCTATTTCAATGGCCCACCTGACACTCAGCTTCAACATCTCCCTGGAATCTCAAACTAAACATGCTCAAAAGCAAGCACCTCCTTTAACTGATCTTCATCTCTCCCCAGACATTCTCCCCTGTTCTTCCCCATCTTAGAAAATAGGATCTCCATCCTCCCAGCTGTTCAGTTGTTGAAGTAAGTCTCGATCCTGCTTCCCACTCACATTCCACATCTCTGCCTCCAAAACAGAAGCAGAAACTGGCTCCTTCATCTACTGCTGCCCCTACAGCTCCACCAGCAGCACAGCC
>PISX010017825.1:0-42322 GCA_004024625.1 Mellivora capensis | reverse complement strand
CCACATCTTCTTTATCCATTCGTCTGTTGAAGGGCATCTTGGTTCTTTCCACAGTTTGGCGACTGTGGCCATTGCTGCTATAAACATTGGGGTACAGATGGCCCTTCTTTTCACTACATCTGTATCTTTGGGGTAAATACCCAGTAGCGCAATTGCAGGGTCATAGGGAAGCTCTATTTTTAACTTCTTGAGGAACCTCAACACTGTTCTCCAGAGTGGCTGCACCAACTTGCATTCCCACCAACAGTGTAGGAGGGTTCCCCTTTCTCCACATCCTCTCCAACACACGTTGTTTCCTGTCTTGCTGATTTTGGCCATTCTAACTGGTGTGAGGATATCATGTTGTTTTAATTTATATTTTCCTAATGACAAATGATGTTAATAGGAAAAGCATCATTTCCTATGCTTATTTTGCATCTATATATCTTCTTGAGTAGATGGTCTTTATAGATCTTTAGCACATTTTATAGTGGGCTTATTTGTTTTTATTGTTGAGTTTTAAAATTTCTTGGTTTATTTTGGATGGACTTTTATTAGATGTTTTGCCAATTTGTTTTCTTGTCAGAAGCTTATATTCTTATATACTTTATTCCTCTGCAGTGCCTTCAAACGTATCTGTTGAAAATAAGACTCAATTTTAGTAACTAGAAGGCAAAGATGAACAAATCATGCTCTTCTTTTTTTGTAAATATTCTCAACTTACTTCTTCTTGGTCATTTTGGATCCATTAGTATCCTATAATAATTGCTGGAATAGTGGTTTATTATTTTTATGCTCTTCAGAATACTTAATGGCTGTTTGAATTTTAGTGATAAAGATAATGTTCCAAAACATATGATTAAATCTTTAGTTGAAAAATTGCACATACATGTATGGTTAAGTGTGGGTGGAACTAACGTACTATTTTTGGAAAACCTACTAACCTAAGAGTTATGATATCCAGATTAGTGTTTCTGATCTTTCATTAACCAACTATGCTACCTCTGATCATTTACTTTACCTTTCTGAATCTCTGTTTTCTCAGGTTCAAGTTTGATGGGTTATCTCAAAGTTGACTGTCCCATCCCATGGTGTTCTATATCTTTGTCAGAGATTAAGCTAGCAACACCTGTTGTGCTGCTGTCTGTATTTCTGACATGAAGGAGACTGATAAAGAGAGAAGGAAGAGAAGAGGTATATTCGGGATTTGGAAAGACATTATCATAGTTATAGGGAATATTGGATATTGTAAACATTTTTCCTAATATTGTCTTGGTTTGACTTACTAAAATTAAATATAAGTGTACATCTGCTATTTTTTATTTTATTTGTGAGATACCAAATAATATGTTAAGAATTTTTATTTCACAGGGACGCCTGGGTGGCTCAGTTGGTTAAGCGGCTGCCTTCGGCTCAGGTCATGATCCCAGCGTCCTGGGATCAAGTCCCACATCAGGCTCCTTGCTCAGCAGGGAGCCTGCTTCTCCCTCTGCCTCTGCCTGCCACTCTGTCTGCCTGTGCTCGCTCATTCTCTCTCCCTCTCTCTCTCTGACAAATAAATAAACAAAATCTTTAAAAAAAAAAAAAAGAATTTTTATTTCACAGAGCTGATTTGGAATCCTATTCAGGTTGCTCTTTTATGATAGACAAAGGTGTCTTGATTCATCTGAAAGGCTTATGGAGTGATATATATTCCCAGTATCATTCAAACAATTTGCTTCTTTGTTGTCCCTATAACTTAGTAAGAAATACTAGTGGTAAAATATTTCTTAAAATTTTGTTTTGTTATTTCTAGAAACGTGTTTCCAATTAATCTTCTCGATACCTCTCGTGATTGATACTATCGCCATTTTAAGGATAAGGAAACCAAAGATTATAAAGCGTAGGTAAATTCATCAACACCAGCTTTATTTATGCTTTCTATTATATTAATCTTTCCATTAATCTCTACATGGTGCTATTACTATGGGAGTTATAGGCACCAATTCCAGTGAGGGCAGGCAGATAATGTAAATGATGCTGATTGGTTGAGAGGAAAAAACAAAAGCGTCATGATAAATGGCAACTGATAGATTGGCCTTAGACCGTTCTTGCCCATTTAAAGATTTAATGTTTTTCAAATACACTAGCATGCCTTCTCTTTCTCCTCCTTCTCATTCTTCTTATAAAGAATGAAATAAAAAAAGCAGTCATGTATCTGAAATATCCAAATTATTCAGTATTTGCAGCTAATACAAAAAATGTTCTGACATCTCCGTAGACCAGTTAAGTCTGTTGTATTGTCTGGCTGCAACTTGTGTGCTAGTAGTTCCTGACATGTGCTTTAAAGAAATAGCAGGTATCATCGTAATACTGCTTTCGGTCAGCAAACTGACAGATGCCTCTCAGGGAGAACTGACTATGCCACACTGTACATATATATGCCTCCATTGTGCTCATGGTTTGTCTTTGACTTCACACCATTTGTATTTTATTCTATGAGAACTATGAAATCCTTGGTCTATACATAATAGTTTCTGGTTCCCATAACATATAAAGGAAAAATCATTAAAAAATGTCACCTTTAGATGACCAAAATAACAAACATTTAGAAATTAAGCCATGCTTGATTTATTTTGGGGGGATTTTCTCAATTTGCCCTAAAAGATAAATAAATAAAATCACAAACAGAAACGACAGGCAATAGAGTGATAGTCTTCCTGGTTGGTGTTTCTTGTCAACAACTTTATCAAAATTGAAAACTCAGATGCCTCACACATGCTAAATATTTCATAGTTAGACATACTCTCCTCCAGAGTTTTTGGCACATTTGATCAACTTTAATGTGTTAGTCCACAGCTACGTCTTTCAGATAAAAACACATAATATCTCATTTTATTAATAGGGAATTGATACCAGAAAACTCACAAAACTTCCGAAAGCCACACAGAGATTTTTTTCCACATAGTTACTGTTATCATGAAGTGGAAACTCAACTATTTGAATATTACACAGAAGTGTGTGTGTGTATATATGTATATATGTGTGTGCATATATTTATTTGTATACATATATATACACACACATATATATTTAATTTTGCCTATTTTAAAAAATGAGATCATGGACAATGTACAATAACATCAAAGAAGATTTTACAAGCTTTCAAATTAGTTTTCCATTTTAGTTACAAAAAGGGATAAATCAGATTATTTGGGAAGAAAAGTATATAAGAAGACACAGCAAATGGGATTGTCCTAAACTGTAGCCCTGTGTATGTACGTGTGTGTGTGTGTGTGTGTGTGTGTGTGTGTGTGTTTGCTGTCACCTAGGTTACAATTAGGGATTCTTTCAGATGGCATATAACTTTCTCTGACTGACAAGCTTTCTTAGATTTCCTGATTTCCTTTCTCATTATCTACCTGATCTTGTAAGCTTCTTGTTTTAAATGGCCTCTGTAATTTTGCTAGGCTGCCCATTCTGAATTCAATTGAAAAAAAGTAATTTCTATTGAATGATTTCTTTCATTTTCATTTATCAATCTGAGTGGTTTTTGATTTTTGAATTATTGTAGTATGAACTACTTTCCAATCCAATTTCATACCAAGATTTGGAGAGATTGAAGGCCCTTTAAGTGACATTTTTAAAAATGGAATCCTTTTGGTCACTTCTTTCTCTATGGATGCAGGCTTTTTTTTTCTTCCTGTTAAGCTATTCACATATCCACCTACTATCTATCTGTCTATCTATATATATATATATCTCTCCATCAGGAGTTGTATTTGTGAATTTAAGCTGGTGATCTATAAATAGTCTGAGTTGGATATGTTACAAATTATACAAATTACCACGTTTACTCAAATAATATGTTAAAAATTATAAATCTCAAAGCTTATTGACATATCTTTAAAGTTGGAAACCTGCTTAGATTTTTACTGAAGGAAAATCCTAAAATGATAAGCACTGTGTCATAGTTTATTGCACCAATACTCTGCATAATATGGTCTAATATATTAAAAAATCTTCCATTTCTGTAGCTGTTAAAACTAAGCCATTGATATTAATTTTATGATTTTTACATATAATAATAATTGCATATATATTTATAACTATAATTTGGGAATTTATGTAAACTAAGAATAATGACACAGAACTTCAATATATAATACTTCGCATTATTTTATTTTATATTACAGCAAGAAAACCACATGTTTAATATTTGCTGTTATCTTTCCTGGTAATCTTCTGTAATCAGTTGGGCCATGTTATCAATATGAAGTAAAATCACTTTAATACTCCAATTCAAATTTGAGAGAATCCATTGTTTTATCTTTGTGTTTAGAAGTCACCTTACCCTTCTTCAACTGCTGAAGAGTAGATAAAGAAGTTTTTTTTTTTTTGTTTTTCTTTCTCATTTGTTTATTTCATAGCAGTTAACTTCCTCTTCCATAAGAGAATCAGATGTGTTTTCCTCACTTTTGTCTTCTAGAGACATTGCTTCTTCTCCTCTTTACTGCTCAAAAAGAGGAAAATATTATTTCCAAAGATCTTTGATTTCTTTATGTTAAGGAATGTTATATTAGAAATGAGTACCTGGATTTGTAAAACATTAGTCTTAACAGGAGGCTCCTGAGCAAAAAGAGAGGATTTTTAAAAATAGTAACTACAAATTGAGATCTTACGGGAAGAGACAAAGGATAATTGAGGTCAGAAAGGAAAGAACCATGAGGAATTAAGCTGGCAGGTTAAACAGAGTGCAGTGAGTTGATTATCAGTAGAGCCTAGACTGGTATTTAAGCCCCTGAAGAGCTCCTCTGTGAATGCATGGATTGTGGCCACTGATAGTGAATGAGGGACATGGAAGGCAACTGTTGTGCATTTAGGTCCCTTGCTGAGGCATGGAGAGATGGAGATCCACTGATGTCTCCTGCCACCCAAGTTCCAAAGACAATGCCTCATTTCTTCAGAGCGTGAGATTGACCACAGCTAAAGGACTGTTGGGTATGAAAGAGTCTGTAAAATTCAAGATGCAGAACAAAGGCCAGGTGGCACAGATTTCAAGAAACAGACACATTTCAGACTTTCTTCAGGAGGACAGGTTGGTCCCAGCAATGACACATAAGCTTTGATGAACAATCCAGGGTTTTTCAATTTGGAGAACATCCTAGGGAAGAAATCAGAGCTACTTTGAACCTCTATGGTGACTTTAATTATTTCTGTCAGAAAACTATACTAGTATATTGGTTTTGTAAGAATAAGACAATGTATTGCTACCTACTAGAGAACTGCCCTAGTAAATATGCAGATCTATTATGTCCAAGATGTGAAAGTTGTCCATAGGTGTGTGTGGTACAGTGCAGGGGTAAGCTCTGGTGGCAAAGGAGTACTTCCCAGGGGACCACAGCAACAAGGTCAGGGGCATAGAAAGATACCACTTGCAAGTGGCTTATAGACATCAATAAGATGAACAGGGTGGAAAACATGAGTATGTTTCACTTATGCATGGGTCTGACCCTTGTTAAATTCCAGAAACAAAGGAGGTCATAAAAGGAATCCCCAAAGAAGCTAACTATTGAAATAAGTATTAATATTACATTACTGTCTCATTATAAATTTTGCTAGGCACATTTGATCTCTTTTTCTTTCATAGGAGGATTTAAGTCAACCTTCATAGTGTACTCCCATTCACAAATCTTCTGTTATAAGATAACTGGAAGAAAATACAAATGAGACCATGTGCCTTACTAATTAATGGTTTAAGTCAAGCCCTTAGATGTTTATGTCCAATCATATAACTCCTTCAAATGATTCTTGTCAGGTTATTTTAAGTGTTGCATTAATTTTTTTACATATTAACTAAATTGTTAAGACAATTTAGCTAATTGTTAGACAATTGCAGACAATGAAAAAAGTGTATAGTTTTTGTTAATTTTTATCACTTGATTTCCACAACAGGCCAAAAAGAGTATAGTGAGTTGATTACCAGTTCTTTTGTTGTTGTTGTTGTTGTTGTTCTTTTTTTCCTCATAACGTTTGTAATCAGGGATGCAGATGTGGTTCGGAGAAACTGTATAGAATGTGCCCTGTGGAATTTAAGTACCTGGCAAATTGCCTGATGTATGCAGCATAGTCCTTTCTTCCCAGGGATACCCAAATAAATTTTTTCAAACTTGTGATTTAAGAGGGAGGAAGTTCACATGCTTTCATTTGCCTTAGCCTGCTTCTTCAGCAGGACATTTTGTTGCTGGATTTTCTTGGTAACCCCAGAAAGGCACTAATGAGAAGCTGCCATGGCAATCTTGAGAATTCTTCAAAAGTCTTGCTTGTAAGATATTAGGGCTGTGTTATCATACTGAGTTCATCTTGTTTGAAACATTGTCATTATTTCCTTTTTGGCTACATATGATAAAGAGCCAAAGGATTTTGCCGTCCAAAGAAATGCAACAGGTTTTTTTTTTCTATACTTGACTCATTAATTGGAAATGTATTTTGCTATTTCTCGCCTTTATGAGCTGTAGCCGCTCAGGATCTTTGGCTCTCTCCAATACGAGATGCTTCAGAGACTGTAAGGCATTCACAAATTCTAATGACAGCAGACCACTTTGCACTCCATGGTAATTTTCACCTTGCAGGGGTAACGCATTGCAGATGCACCATTGTCAAGGGGCTGCCATAGAGACCACATCTTTTGAAATCAGGATGAGTCTTCACAGAGATTCTGTGTGTGTTATTTGCAGTATTCTTATCCTGATGATTATTGTCATTTATATAGTGCAATTTAACTTATTTCTAAGATGCTTTGTATACTTGGCCCAACTTGTTTCCATTTGAAACTTTAGTTCAACAGTTTCAATTTGGAACTTTCAGAGCGAAGCAAATAACCCTTGCTTGTCATACAGGTTATTCTGAAATACAACAAACTCGATTTCTCAATTACTACAGGATCTGGTGTCTTCTCATCTTTTTCCATCACAGCCTTATAATTGCTCTTCTTATAGCCTTCAGTCATGTATTATTCCACTTTTTCACACTAGGATCCTTATAATTCTTACATTTTTCTTCTATCTTTAACATCTATCACAGTTTGAGGCACATGGTAACAACCCAGTGCAAATGGAATTCCTCTTCCTTCCCTCCTTCCCACCATGCTTCCATCCTTTCATTCTATTGAACATATTTTCTACATGTGATTTCATTGTCAACACAGATTTAAAGAGTTACCAGGTTGAAATGATTACATAACCCACTAATTCTTGGCAGGGTGTGAAGGACCACAGGAATCATTTGGAAGAGCAAAGAGGGAACTCAGATACACTTTAGAGACTGCTAAAAGAACTATGATTAATTTATTCCCATGATTCTCAAAGTATGGCCCTGGAATTGGAATTGCATGATCGGGATCACCTGACATTTGTTTGGGTGATACGTAAAAATTTTGAGTCCCACTCCAGACCTTCTCAGCTAGAGGTTCTGAGGCTGGGGACCAGCACTCCTGTTTCTAACAAGCTCTCTTGTTGATACTGAGCCATCCTCATGTTTGAAAACCACTGAAGTCCAAGCCTACCTTTACACATAGGGAACAGAGAACAGAAAAGTTAGGTGGTGATTCGAGGCCATACAGCTAGTTAATAAAAGTGTGCTTTTAGACATTCTAAGTTCCCTTTCCCACACCATGAGAGAACTAGTTTCAAGTTTAGGTATGCTTTTGCATGGCATTTACTTCTCCTCCCTCAATTCAACATATCCATATAAAACTGAATTTTATGTACAGCAGTCATCGAGGGTACAATAAACATATACATGAGACTTAGGAATTTGAATTGGCTGAATGACTTCTGAATGTTCAGATCTCAGTCTTCTATTATATTTCATTTGACAATTTGTTTCTTCAAACCTAAAATCTTCTTACATATATAGTTAATGTAAAATTAAAGCAGAGCTACTCATATTTTCTTTTATTAAGACATCTTGATTCTTTTTTGATAGCATACTCTATTTTCACAAATCCCATCCCTTTACCCTCATATGGCAGCACCATAAAAACTTACACTCCCTCTGTGCACATCTTTCTATCATTTGGTCTTTTCTGTTTTTATTTATATAGGTCTACCTACTGGTTATGTTTATATTTACTTCAACTAGTTGATAGGAGAGTGCCTACATGAATACTCTAGAAATGAACATGAGAAAAATGAAGCCCTAATGATTCTTTCCTTAGAAATAACACTTTATTGATGCTGAAAATTGCACTGTAATCTACCTGCTGTGGATGACTATATGAGCATCTTTCCTTCCTCTTATTATTTTAGACTCATGAGGAGAAAAAAAAATAGATTTGATTTGTTGAAGAAGGTTTCCAACAGAAAAGGTATGCAGACAATGGCTAAAAACCATCCAAAGATAACTTACAATCAAGAAATGACTATTGTGTTTTCTAGCATCTCGTCTAGAAAATTCCTTGAGTTCATTTCATAAGTGTCTCCATTACCGCATGAAGCAGGTCATGAAGCACTCGGTATAATGGTTAAGATTATGGTTTGAGAAGTGTGGTAGACAGAATAAAGCCCCACCCTTTACCCCAAGATGTCCACATCCCAATCCCAGGGATGTAGGAATATGTTAAGTTACCTGGCAAACAGGGATTTAAGATTACAGATAGAATTAAGGATACTAGTTACCTGACACCGAAATGGGGAGATTGCCATCAGAAGGGTTCTTGCAAGTTGAAGAGAAAGCAAAATAGTGGAGTCAGAGGGAGATGTGAGTGTGGAGGAAAATAATGTGATGTTGGCTTTGAAGATAGAGGAAGAAGATCAAGGTATATGGGCAGGCTCTATAACCTAAAAAAGGGAAGGAAACAATTTCTCCTCTAGAAAGAACATAGTCCTATCAATACAGTGAGACCCATGTAGGAGTTCTAACTCACAGAACTAACATAAATTTGTGTTGTTTTGAGCCACTAAATTTATAGCAATTTGTTAACAGCAGCAATGAAAAATTAATGCAGGAAATAATATAGATCTGGATTTGAATCTCAGCTTTATCTCTTCCTAGGTGTGTCCTTGAGAAACTTTCTTGAACTCTGAGCTTCAGTTCATTCACCAACAAAATGGGTATAGAATAAAATAGAATTTTAAAAACCTCTCCTTCTGCTAATACTCTAGGGCACATGTTGCGTTTCATTAGTGACTTTATTCCAACTGATGATAAAAGGACACAGTATCTTAGCTTTGAATCTCTATTAAGGCTTTGGATTCCTCTGAATCCAGCTAGCATTTGGGAGAAAAGAGGTGGAGGAAGATCTTCTACTTTTTAACCATTTTTCTCTAGATGTTATGTATTTCACCTGTGATCACATTTCCTTTAGAGAATTATCCATATAGCCACATCCAGATGTAAGTGGGGCTGTAAAAGATAGTCCCCAGTGGTGAACACTGCCTGGTGACAATTCTAAACTATGAAAAGAGAAGCATACCTTTTTGATGATCAGGGAAGCCACCTTAGCCTCTCTACTGTAGAGGAACAAAGACCTAAAAGAGGGCCCAGAATTCATCTACTGCGGACCTAAATCTGGGTATACTGTTCAATTTTCCTATTTTCCAAAGGAATAGGCATCATGTTATCGATCAGTAAACACCTTTTTTGTGCCAGAGTTTAAAAGAGGTTAAAATGATAAATAATATTTATAAAATCATTTTGCTCATGCTTGCCATTTTATATGTGCAATATATGTTAGCAACTTAAATGTATGTCCATTAATTTTACATATTAATGGGAGTGACCAATACAGGAGTATCTTTTGGCTGGGTGAGCCAAATACACAGATATGGGTTAAAAAAAAAAAAAGAAGAAGTATATTAAGTGATGCTAAAAGAGAGATTATTCATTTGACCTATATTTGGGAAAGATATTTAGAGGCATAAACTCATAGAGGGTCCTAAAAGGGTGAGAGCTACCTATTTATTCAGTGTTAATAACAGAGCTTATGAGGTTTACGTCAAGCATAATTATTGGTGGTAATTGGGATACACAAGATTTCAGTTTTCAGAAAAAAATCACTTCATAGAAATTTAGTGCAATCTGTTGTTTACTCATCATTAAACACATGTTGTTATGGTCAGTTCATTATAAAAATAAAGACTCAATTTAAAGCATCCTTAATTTATTTGCCAAGTTTTAAATACATTTTCCTCTTATCTCAGCATGACATCTATTTGTGAAAACCCTTTTTGGCTTATTTTTGGAAAATGAATAAATGTCTTAAGCTCCTACATGTATTATGTATTCCTCTGCATCTTACAAGAAGTATTTTTTTGCTTGAAGCAAGACATGACATAAGATTAAGTATTCAACCAAAGGAAGTGGCAAGAAGATAACACTATCCATAGAAGGTCTACCATAACAGTTTCACCAGACTCCTTCATTTGCATCGCAGTCTTCAAAGACGTAGTCATGATTTTTATAAATATGAAAAAGTAATAATAAATTTTAACTACATTAAATTATGATCACTGTGCCTTTCAACTCTCTTACCCTTCATCATGCTTCCCCTCCTAAATATAGTTATATGGAAGTTTGCTTTGATCCTGTGCTTTTTCCAATCTTTAAAATCTTTAAAAAACAATTAAGTTCCTTAAAAATAATTACATCATTTTAGGAAATACAAAAGTTTCCATAAATTAAATCAGAGTAAATTCCCAGGGACTGTGATTTTGCTGCCAGCTTTCAATAGAGGCTTCTTGTTGTTAAATGCTTTTAGATAAACTACAAGTTGTTAGTGTCTACGGATCTTTACATGCTATAATTGTTGCCTTAATGATTCGTACATGTTCCTTTAGAGCTTTTAGATGTCTTCTCACGTGCATACTCTGCTAGAGATTTTCCTGTATAGTAGACGCTTTTAAGTACTGTGGGTGTTATAACAGAATGATATAAATTATTGAATTTGACTGAGATTTTCATTCAATGGTATGTTTCCACACTTTCTTTTCTGAGTTTGGGGCCTGGCTAGGGGTAGGGGTATTTGAAAGAAGAAATGAGAATGAGAAAAGAATAAGTAGTGTTTAACTTCTTAAGCCCATTCTACTTTCAGTAAATACATGATAGGTGTCTGTGCACTTTGTTCTTCAGCATTAGATGGGTTTAATGCTGTGCGGTTGGCTGGGAGTTGGAATGGGGCTTGGGGAGAGGATACTTTTCTTTCCGTGAGAGAAAGTCCTCTTGGTAGATGCAAACTCATCTGAAGGAAATAATTGTTGGGAGATTTTCTGGCGGTCATTGATTCACTAGACTGTTGTCTTCTTTAAAGTTACTTCCTGCTCCTTTGATGACTCGACACCATCTTTTTAACCTACCAACTAGGAACTGCACGTTCTTGATTATCAGCTCTCAGTCTGAGACACTTACCCGAGAATGAAGCTAGATGAATTTGAAATAAGACGAGTATAGTAAGCAGTTCCAATGTTCACATTTCTCTTACTTTGAAAATCTCATTCATCATTTATATTGAGATAATAATATTAAAATATCTTAATGTGTAACAGTTCTTTTATAGCATTCAATTGCTTTCGAATAGGATCATCAGCGATAAGAAAATGTTTTGTATATGAAGCAAAAATTTCTTTTTGAGAGAGGGAAAGAAAGAGAGTGTGACTAGGGGAGAGGTAGCGGGAGAGGGGAAGAGCAAATCTCAGGCAGACTCCATGACCATCATGGAGCCCAACGGTGTCTCAGTCTTACAACACTGAGATCATGACTTGAGCTGAAATCAAGAGTCTGATGCTTCACCGACTGAGCTGCCCACATGCCCCTAAAGCAAAAATATTCTTATCATTCGGGATAGGAACAAGGAAGAGATAGTTGGATTTAATGCTTCTAATTGTTAAAAAAAAATGCTTCTAATTGTCAGTCATTTCAATTTTAGCCAATCAAATGGGTCTGACATGTATCACTTTGGGGTTTTCTTTCTTTTTTAAAAAAAAATATTTATTTATTTGGGAGAGAGAGAGATCACAAGTAGGCAGAGAGTCAGGCAGAGAGAGAGGAGGAAGCAGGCTCCCCGCTGAGCAGAGAGCTTGATGCAGGGCTTGATCCCAGGACCTGGAGATCGTGACCTGAGCTAAAGGCAGAGGCTTTAACCCACTGAGCCACCCAGGCGCCCCCACTTTGGGGTTTTCATTAATATTTCCCTTATGACTAATATTCTTGAACAATGTTTTGTGTGTTTATTGGCCCTTTCTTTTTTTAGTTGTGAATTGTCCAAATTATCTCTTATTATCCATTTTTAAATTGGTTTCTTTGCTGTTTGTTTACTTGTAAGATTTCTTTGTATCTTATAAATAATAATCCTTTGTTAGATATTTATATTGTGAAAATTTTCTTTTCATTTTCTTGAAAGGGCCTTTTGAGGAGTAGGAGTTTTAAATTTGGTGAAATCCAGGATGTTATTATCTTTTTAATTTTGTAGCCAACCCTGCACTGGGCTCTCTGTTTAGTGGGAAGCCTGCTTCTCCCCTCCCACTCCTCGATTGTTTTCCCTCTCTCACTGTGTCTCTCTCTGTCAAATAAATAAATAAATAATTTTTTTTTTAAAGAAAATATTTTTCTATACTTTCTTCTAGAGGCTTTTTTTAATTTTGAAATTTAGATGTATAATCCATCTTAAATTACTTTTTTTAAAAGATTTTATTTATGTATTTGTCAGAGAGCGTGCATGCACAAGCAGAAGGAACGACAGGCAGACAGAGAAGTAGGCTTCCCCCGAGCAAGGAGCCCCATGTGGAACTCGATCCCAGAACCCTGGGATCATGACCTGAGCCAAAGGCAGATACTTAACCAACTTAGCCACCCAGGCAACCTTTAAATTACTTTTGATGTAAGGTATGAGGTAGGGGTTGAGTTTCAACTTTTTCCATGTATGTCCAAATAGTGAATTATACTTTTTGTTTCTCGATTCTACTGTTCCGTTTATCAAAATGGCTAGGCTTATGCCAATATCATACTTCCTTGATTAGTTAGCTTTATAATAAGTCTTCAATCAGTTCACCTTATTAAATAACAAAAATTGAACTGATTAAAGTTCGAAGATCTAATTTGGCTTTTTGGATCAATTCATGAATTGAGCAGCATCTCATCTAACAAGTAGAGGGAAATGTCAAAGGAAAAGGTTTTTGAAGGCCTGACAAAGAAGTCCTAGGCAGAAAAAAACATAATCATTTCATGTGAGAGAACATTTCTTTGGGGACAGGGGGTCTTATTTGGGGGATTATCTCATTTTCCAAAAGGGTCTTATTAGGTGGATTACCTCATCTTCCTTTGGGGCATGGAGAGGGCCCGTGTGACAGACTGCCTTATGGGAACTGACTGGAAAAGCCCTGACTGAGCAGTTAAGACTATTTCTGGGGAAGGTCAAAACTATAATTAGCTTAGGCATTAAGCCCTCATTTAGTAACCTGGCCTAGCATGACTGACCACTTTGGACCTTTGGTTTTCTTTTTAACCACTTAAATCTTCTACTTTGTTCCTCTTTTTTCATCATTATTGTGGTAATTCTAGTTCCTTACCATGTTGTGTCATTTATTAAATCTTACCTTTCAATTTCAAACAATCCTAGTCTATCTTTTTTGTGATGCTGGAGATTTGATTCTGTAAACTACATTTCTCCTTTGACAGTTATGTCCCTGTTAAGATCTGCCAATTGTGTGTAATACACTGCAAGGTGAGGGACTGTGCATTAGTTTTTTGTTTGTTTGTTTGTTTTTGCTGGAAAACTTTCTGAAAGCTTGCAGTTCCTAAAAACGGTACTTTAGAATCTCCACATTGTCTGCAGAGCCCAGGCTTACATCTTTTCCTTTACTGTCCCAGCTCCATTGGCATTATGAGGGCCTCACATTCAAGCTTTACCTGAATCCCTTTATGTGGCCACACATAGCTGTGCCCTCCTCTATGACCCAGCCTGTCTACTATGAGCCAGAGGAAAGGCCAGAGATGCTTAGAATATGTGTAGAAGGAGATCTTGGGCTCATCCAGTTGTTAATTTGGTCACATAGGCCCCTTACCTCAGGAAGGTGAAAAAGAGCAATCGGGGGTGTCCTAGAGCACGGAGCCCAGGGCGTGGAAACTCTTGCCTGCCTCTAAAGGTGATTCTGCTTGTAATGTACATTAATATATCCAGGACATGTTATAAAGATTACATATTTTGTGCCTGACTATGTGTAATATGTTGATTATTCTCAACCAACAAGAAATAGCCCTATTTTCCCCTGAGTATTCAGGAAGAGACAATTACTTCCAGTCTCAATGCTCTATTATTTGGATTTGTTGTAATGAGTATATACAAGCCTTATAAAAATAGGCTGAAAAAAGACATTTGCAATGCATAAAACTGATGGTGAAAAAATATAGAGAACATCCAGAAAACTCTTGTGATTTAACATGAAAAGTAGAAATATCACAAAAGAAGTTGGCAGGGGATATGAGCAATTTAGAGAAGAAAAAAAAAAAATCAGGAGCCTTACAAACATAAGGAGAAAATCTCAAAAGCTTCCACATTCAGATAATGCAAATTGAAACAAAATTATCTATTACTATTTATTATTAGATCATCACAATTTAGAAGTCCAAATAATCCATCCTAAATTATAAAAATATCTCTACAATATAAACTTTGGGTAATGACAGGAAATTGGCCATTAAATCATCAATAGATACATAGTTCCCGGTATTGCATGGAATATTAAAGAGGGCAAAATATAGGACATACCCTGTTGGTGTTTGTAGACTTACTGAAGAGTCTATAATCGGGAAGGAGAAAATCTAATGGGTTAGGGTAAAAACATGTAGTTGGAGACTGAGCTGTATCTTGAAGAAAGTTAAACACGGATGATTAGGTAAAGGAGAACAACCAGAAGTCAAGAAAGCAGAAGCAGAGGAGTTGAGAAGGCAATTAATGATGTAAATTAGTATTTGTGTATAAATACAACAGAAATTAATATGCTTGAGAATTCCATGGTAAGATTTTAAGGCCCTGTGGTCTGTAAGGCAGCGGGGGACAACTGCAGGCACAGAGGGAAGTAATAATATTTGCATGGGAGAATTATGATGTCCCTTAGATAATTATAGTCATCTGTTTGTTCACATCTGGAGAATCTTGAATCCCCCACCATTCCTTTCTCTCTTTCTTTGTTCATGCTTGAAGCTTCACTGGTAGTTGGAGTTCATCTTACCAAGCCAGGATCACAGTATACCCAGAAGGAAGATCTCTATCAGGGGACACACACAAGAATCCAGGAAATGTTTTAAAATATTAATTAATTAATTAATTAAGACATGCCTACAATATGCAAATCCTAAACAGGATTTTACTTTGTCTTTCTTCATCTTCATATCCTTTGTTTTATATGATCATTTTATATATCCATTATTTTACACACACACACATGCACGCACACACTCTTTCTAAACAGATGTAAATGGATTAGTCACTTCCATAGTTTACCTTCTAGAATGTATCAATTCTAAGTCTATAACAAAATTTCCATGGAATGAGTCTAGAAAGTCATTCTATAGATACTGTTAGGTATAGAATTCTATTAGTTCAGTACCAGGAATCTGGATCCTTTTGGACACATTTTAGTTTGTTGCTCTAAGAATAAGATAAATAGCACCTTCTATGCCTCTAGAATTTCTCTGAAACACTATAGTTGGTGTGGATTACTTTTATATAGATTTATCTCAATGTGAAGATGCATATATGTAAAATATGAAGAAACATATCTAGTTGAAGACTGATTTTTGACAAGTACATTTTGTAGTTAATGATTATAGCTTCAGAGTTTTATTAAATTGTGACTGGTTTAATATTATCACATGCATCCACTCTTATGGTTAAGTAGTAAATGTCACAAATGCCTACAAAGAATGAAGGGTAGAGTCAGTTATAGGAATTGATTTGAATGAATTATTAATATAACAAAAGCAAGACCATCATGAAAAGTACCATTTTGATTGTGTGATTAGTAACAAAGAATCCAAATGGGAAATAATTTTGGAAGAAAAAAAAAGAATAATAAAACTATGCTTAGAGTCAACTAATTTACAATTACCAAGTATGCACTATGTATCCATCAGTGTTTTGCTGGCCAAGGCTTATGTTATGGATGAATATTCTTCCAATTACTGTCTTTCACATATTATTGAATTTTATGATAGAGGCAAAATTCCTCATTTAGTATTTGAAGTAGCATTTGTAGCATTTAACACAGAGAAATAATGTTATCTTAATGCATTAATATTCTCAACTGATCAAGTAAAAAAAAAATCTTTCACTCAGTCATATTTCATTTAAATTTATTTTTACTCTCTTATACTCAGAAAAAGCCTTTCTTTCAAAGCCAATCTCATTTATTTCATAAGGTATTTCTAAAAAATTCAAATATATGTGTATTAAAATGTATTACTACTCCACTCATATAGTAATGTCCTTTGGTTAGAAAAGTCAGTTCACATTTATTGCATTCATTTTAACTCTCTAATTAGATCTTAACGGAAACACTTTGCTTTGCTCCAGGCTAGAACGCTTAGAATGGAAACAATGCTCCTGCTTAGTTCTTTTCCCATTGTATAACTAGAAAAATACCTAGTGGGATTCTTGTTTCTCTGTACTCATGGGAAAAATACCATCAGGGCCTTTTGTGGCCCAGGGGTCAATTACTGGGATAAAGTAGGTGGCCATATAATAAAATGACACTAGCCTACTTATAATTATTTCCTGTTTTCTTTTAAATACTAAAAGATTTGCATTCCACATTTTTTAACCAATTGCTAGACTTACCAACAGAAAGGATCACTTGACCAAAACTTAGAGTTAGTCCTATCCTAGATGGTATAAACAACCCAGATCTTGGGTATTTGGAATTTAAGGAATTACGATGCAGAACTTCAGATATCAGCATCCTATCGTTCCCCTGGTGATCCGCCTGTAATTGTGTGGTGTAGCCATGATGATGGCCTCCTCTTTTTTTCACTTGTGGCTAGAATATCTTCTTGGAAACTGCTGTGGACACCTGTTGCTTTGGTCAACTCAACATCTGGTAGAAACCTACCTGCTTACTTTTGGAAAAATAGTTTTTCCTGTTGCTTATACTCTTGGTCTACTGCATCAATCTCTTATTTTCAATTCACCAGAAAATTCTGTTGGCCTCATATTTAAATTATATCCATAACCTGCCCCTTTTTGTCATCTGAAAGATACCATTGCCTCTTACCCAAGTTATTTCAAGAGCGTCCTTGCTGGTCTCCTGACTTCCCAAACTTCGCTCTCTATAATCTGTTCTCCACATAGCATCCAGCTTGATTTTACTAAAAAGGAAGCAAAACCATATTATTCATCTTCAAAATTCTCCATTATTTTCTCATCTTACAATAAAAATCAAAGTCCTTGCTGAGATTTCAATGGCTAGTCCTCCTAATGTTTTTTTGAGCTGATCTCCTACTACACCCTACACTGTCCTCTTATGCCACTCCAGTAACACGGGACATTCGTACTTTCTGTTCTTTCAGCCTAAAAAATTCTTTGTCCAGATGAATTTATGAATTGCTCACTTACTTTCTTCCGAATATTTGAAAATGCTTTTATCCAAATATTTGAACAGTGCTCCATACAGAGTAAGTAATCATCACGTATTTACTGAGGGTATGAATGACTGTCAGTCAAGGTTCTCCGCTGTCCTGTGATAAAGGATGATCACATAGCTTAAGAATATCAATCTCAGAGCACCTGGGTGGCTCAGTGGGTTAAGCCGCTGCCTTCGGGTCAGGTCATGATCCCAGGGTCTTGGGATCAAGCCCCGAATCGGGCTCTCTGCTCAGCAGGGAGCCTGCTTCCCCCTCTCTCTCTGCCTGCCTCTCTGCCTACTTGTGATCTCTCTCTGTCAAATAAATAAATAAAATCTTTATTTAAAAAAAAAGAATATCAATCTCCCTTTCTCTTTCACTCTTTCTTTCTCTCATTCTCTTTCTTTTCAAGGATATTGATTATGGCATATAGTGGGTAACGTCAAAAAGAGGGAAAACACATTCTTGATAAAAACGCTGTCTTTCATATTCAAAGATTAGAGTTCTAAACATGAGCCCCAGTGTTTTCTGCGCGGTGTCAGATTTTTAATTGCCACTTGCTTACCTTCAGTATCACCTCCTCTCTCTTCCCAGTTACTCATTCGCCTGTGTGAACAACACAAATAGTATCAGAATCCCTTCATTCCCATTCCCATTCCCAGGGCTTCCTGGGCTCTCGCTAATCTTTAAGGACTATAGCACATCCAGGAGCAGAGACAAACACACTCTATCAGCATGCTCTTCATGTTAGGTCAAACATTTTAGCATGAGTTGCATCATACAGACTATTTGCAGTTCTGATGCACTATAAAGAGTAAAAATATGAAAGACATCAGACTTGGTTAGAAAGTGTGGCAAGTTCTTCTATACATGAATACGTATGTACATAGACTATTAAATATGTATAGAATGTTTAACTAAATACATATTCTTCTAATCGATATTCTTTCTCATGTAAATTGCTATGAAAAGCAGTTACATATTTATGCAATGGTTTTCCCTTTCCCCTCTTCAAAACCCCACATTAGAAAATGTGAACTTCTTTTCTTTTTCTTTGAGTTCACCATTGTAGGGGGCCCCAAAAGTCTATAAATGATCTTCAAACATCTGTCAGGTGAATGCTTGTTACAAGTGAAGACATGAGATCTTGTGACCTACAAAAGGCAAAAGGCATATATTCATCAATGCATTAGCCCTCTACTATATACCAGGTACTCTTAAAAAAAAAAAAAAAAAGGATTCACTTATTTATTTTAGAGAGAGAGAGCACACAAGCAGAGGGAGAGCCAGAGGCAGAGGGAGATAATCTCAAGGAGACTCCCCACTGAGTGCAGAGCCTCGATGTGGACTCGATCTCACAACCCTGAGATCGTGAGCTGAGTCAAAATCAAAAGTTGGCTGCTCAGCTGACTGAGCCACTCAGGTACCCTTGTATCAGATACTCTTACAGATACAGGTATACAGTGGTGACTAAGAAATGGTCTGTGCTAGCATATTGCTTGGCATTTGCCAATTTGAAATAAAATACTTTACCAATTTTTTGACAACAGTCCTCACAAGATTTTTTTTCTATTTTCTTTGAGAGAAAGAGTGAAAGGTGGGGAAGGAACAGAGGGATAGGGACAGAGAATCTCAAGCTGACTCTATGTTGAGTGCAGAGCCCTATGTAGGGCTCAACTTCATGACCCTGAGTGATGACCTGAAACAAAGAGTCGAATGCTTAATTGACTAAGCCACCCAAGCACCCCCGAAGATGTTTTATATTATTAATACTTTAATCTCTGAATTAAATATTCTATTTGTAATTTGTTATTTCTCTATTTTACCAATTTTGTTAGAAATAAGTAAATAGATCATGTTCCCTTTCAAACTGTATCTCTGAACTTATTTGGAAAAAAAATAGAAGTTAAAGAAATATGCATTATGGGGGCATCTGGCTTGCTCAGTTATTAGAGTATGCCACTCTGGACTCAGGGTTGTAAGTGTCAGCCCCCCATGTTGGGTATAGAGATTACTTAAAAATTAAAATCTTTGAAAGAAAAAAAGAAATAGGCACTACAATCTAGATGCTCAGTAGATGCTCAATCTAGTGGAGGATAGTTATATGTAATAAATATATTTTTAAAAGACTTGGGTAATTTTTTTTAAGATTTTATTTATTTATTTGACAGACAGAGATCACAAGTAGGCTGAGAGGCAGGCATAGAGAGAGGGGGAAGCAGGCTCCCCGCTGAGCGGAGAGCCTGATGCAGGGCTCGATCCCAGGACCCCGAGATCATGACCTGAGCCGAAGGCAGAGGCTTTAACCCACTGAGCCACCCAGGCGCCCCAAAGACTTAGGTAGTTTTAAATACAATGAGGGATTATTTGAATTTGTTTAGATTTATATATTTACAATAAAATATGGTACTTATAAATTATGTAATAATCCTTAAAATTAAATTTCATGTACATATTAGCTATTACATAGAAATTTTATATAGTTATATGATTCTACAAAATATATTAAAACTATAATATTTATTAACTAAAACATAACATCATCATTATTGTTGGTTACTGTTGTTTTAATTTAGTATATTCCTGGACTTTGACAAAATTTAGAATTTAATATACTATAAATACTAGTAACTAACTTTTGCTTTCTAAAGGCCACAATTATGAATGAAAAACTATCTTTCCTCCTGAGTTGAGTGTTCACAATTTTAACTAAATTTACTTCTATATCAGAGCACTCTCTTCCAGTATAAGCCATTCCAAAGTCCCCTGATGACAGCACAAAACATTTTAAGAGCTTGACTAGACTCAATAGATGAGGTATAAGCAACCAGAGAAGTGTCATCATGGCAAATCTACCATCCTAAAATACTCCATTTTCAAGAGATTTAAAATTGTGTATATTGATTCAAAAATTCTTTCATCTCAGAGAAAATAACCACACTCATTTTTCTTAAACTCCTTTAAATCTGTTTCTTCAGAAATATATTTTCCAAGTATCAGTTATTTTAAATGTCAAAAAAAGTGATTTAAATGACATTGATTTTAAATGTCAAAACTTTAAATTAAACTTACTTTCTACAGTTAGTGTTGTGATAAATTAAAAGATGGTTGAACTCAGTAAATGAAACAGTAAGTGACGAAATGGATTTCATTGTTTCCCAATGAGGCTGAGTTATCTAATTTAGATATCTGAGATATCTAATTTAGATATCTAATTAGATATCTAAAATATCTAATTGAGATGATGCATTTTCATGTTTCTCTTCTCCAAATTTGAAAACAGTGTACTGATTTGAAGTTTTCCCTGGACAGGCACGCATATGAATATTTTTCCTTCAAATATGGTTGGCCCCACTTTGCCAATGCAGAAATATTTCTAATTCTGAAATCCTCAGTGTTTTAAATATATGAGTTTGAAGTGAATCTAACTATATTTTTTTTGTTTTTGAGGCTAGTCCAACAGCTTATATCCAGTGTGTATTTCCTTATCAGTCATTCACTTTCACAGGTATCATTAGCCCCTGTAGTTTTGATAAAAAATGGAAAACTTTTATCACACATGTATTTGTGTCTTTAGAAGTTCACCAAACATAAAGGAAGAATAACAACAACCAAATCTAAAAACCAAGATTACAGAATTGGCTCCACTACTTGCTTACTCTATTACCTTCAGTAATTTGTCTCATCTGGCCTTCAATATATTTCTTGCATAGAAAGCCGTATAAATAGGATTTTGATGATTTTCTCTTTGGAAATTCATTAAAAATTTTTTTTCCTTATTTTATATTTGAATGGGTTGGGGCAGGTTTTGTTTCTTTTCCTGGTTTGTTTCCAATTTAGACAACTATACAGCTAATAATTTGGAATATTTGACATCCTTTTCAGTGTCATTCTTCTTTATTATTCTCAAAATAAGTCTTTAATATTTTTTTCAGCTTCAAAACTTCTTTGAAAGTTATAGTATTCCTTTTTTTATTTTGTATGGTGTATTTGGATTGATTTTTGGAACTCGGTAATGTTTTTGTGTTTCTCACTGTAGTGCCATTTATAGCCTTCATTTATTTTTCCTTCCTAATTCTATCCCATTCATCATATATTCAAAATACCACCTATCTCTCACGGAATGCTGAATAATGTGTGCTTGTAAATGTCACAAATTGAACACAGAAGATATATTTGGCTTACAGACGATATGGTGTGAAAATCACTGATCACATGAAAGGTTAAAAATGTATTAAGCATGTTAAGAATCATGGATACTTAATGGGGGGATTTGTGCTCCTTTTAGTTCGCACACATACATCTAGAAGTCTGTAGAAGCTGGGCTGAAACAATAGAAAGATCAGGACCCTCAGAGCACAGGGCATTTATTCACATTCATAGATGCAGGAACTCTGAAGAAGTACATGTCACAAAACTACCATTGACAGTTTGGACAGTGTGGACTTGCTCCAGCTGGCACTGAAAAGGCATCCCAAAGGGAGAATGTACAGGGTGTTCAAGGGCCCAAATGTCCATCATCTGTCAACCATCCTCTCTCATCTCTGACTTGGGTTCCGTTCCCTTTATCTCTGGGACTCAGATACCAGGCCTTCCACGGCATCTGACAGAAACCACACCAGATTGGGAAAATAAAAATAAATTTTTATAGCTGAACTTTCAAATCACTCTTGTGTTCTTTTGAGAAGTCTGTCATTTCTGTTAGAATGCCTGTTTGGTAAGTCCCAGATGTGTGGGCTGATATTCAAAAGGGAGTTACCATTCAGTGCTTGGTAAACAATATGGGTAAGTGATATTTCATTCCCTCAAATTGACTTGCTTCGCTTTCACAGTCCGCTTTAGTAATCAACCCCTGTGACTTTATGGACAACCTGTCTAAGGCATATCTCTTATAGGCAGAGTATTTATCTTATCACTATATGATAGGTAATGGCCCGTAACTGTTTTAGACATAAAGTTCCAGTGTCGATTTTTATCTGGTTTTGTTTATGTCTTGTTTTAATTTCATCTGTACTATTGGTTCTGGGAAGGTCCTTTGCCTCCTGTTTTACATTGTAATAGGCATGAATATAACTTAAGAGTTTTCATTATAACAGCAGAATGGATAGAAATGTGGAAATCTTTTTTTTTAAAGATTTTATTTGTTTATTTATTTGACAGAGATGACAAGTAGGCAGGCAGGCGGGGAGAGAGAGGAAGAAGCAGGCTCTCTGTGGAGCCGAGAGCCCAATGTGGGGCTCGATCCCAGGACCCTGTGACCATGACCTGAGCCGAAAGCAGAGTCTTTTAACCCACTGAGCCACCCAGGTGCCCTAGAAACGTGGAAATCTTAAAAAAATCATGTTGACTCCTATTTTCCCAAGACTGCGTATCACGGTGGATTTCATAGTACTACCTATAAAATAACATGAAACAGAGATTTAGCTTCTCTTAGTAAATTTTTTTTTTTAACAAAGTTTTGTTTCTTGGATAATGTGATACATTCTAAGCTGTCTTGCTGGCTTGCTGCTGTGTATGGATTGCTATTACTGAAAGGAATTTGTGGTCATTTTCTTAGTGTATGATTTACAGCTAGTGAGTAGCCCCTTATTTTGTTGAAATCTTTCAGTTAGCCAAACATTAACATCGATTACTATATCTTAATATGCAACATCTGATTTTTCTGTATGGCATTTGATTTTTTTTATAAACCACCCTAATTGTACTCTATTGTGATGCTTGGAGTTAGGTTCATATCCAGCATAAAATTTACTTCATAGTCCCTAAATGTCCTGCTACTTTTATAAACCCAAGCAGTATTATTACCTCATTGAACTGTGAATCAACTTAATTAGCCAACAACTCTGAGCAGCATTTGGTCCACAGATAAGTAAAAATAGGTTTCCTTGCCTTCAGCATTCTTATGATCTATTGAAAGTGACAAGCCATGAATAAAAGGGATCAAAGAAAAAATTGACAGTGGACAAGACAAAGCATGATAAGATAGATCAAAGGGAGTTGGAAACAAAGGCTAGGAGTTACAGAGAACAGAACCCTCTGGAGAGCAGTTGAAAGTGAGAGTAAAATCAGACTGCCAAGGTTGATGACAGATAGAACTAAACTTTAAAGGATGGGTAGACACATACTGTCATTTGAGGAGATGGACAATGACGAGGTTGATCCTTAGAGGTGGAGGGTTGGAAGTCTGTGCAAAAAGCCATAGACATGAGAAAGCAAATGGAATTGTGAAAAAATATGGTTATAACATTTTGTTTAATAGTGATGTGCATATAATGGGAGGTAAATCCAGATGAAAACTTTGGGTTCCAAAACTCAGAGTTTTATATACCAGGTCAGGTAGCCTGGGTTCACTAAGTAGGTTATATGAGTCCCATAGGATGAAATATAATTTCAGAAAAATCAGTAGATAGTATGCAAGTGAATCCTAATAACCAGGTTAGAAGCAGGAAGAAGAGAGAATATTCCTCATAGTGTCTCAGGTGGTACACAGAAGTCTACAGCAGAGTACTAGATGTAAGAATTGAAAGGAATGGTGAGAAGAGCAGATAATTAAGGTAAGCCTGAAATTGGTTTTGTCAAGAAAATTATGAATTCAATTTTTAAAATACCAAATTTAAGATGAAAAGGGAATATCTCTTTGTTATTTTAGATACAGGTTCAGAGTCCATGAAGATCAAAAACAAGGCTTGAAGATCTTGGTGTTGAGCTTTGAGGTTTCTATGAAAAAAAATTTTTATTAACATATAATGTATTATTTGTCCCAGGGTACAGGTCTGTGAATCATCAGGCTTACACATTTCACAGCACTCACCATAGCACATACCCTCCCCAATGTCCATAACCCAGCCACCTTATCCCTAGCCCCCCAACCCTCGAGCCCTCAGTTTGTTTCCTAGGATTGAGAGTCTCTTATGGTTTGTCTCCCTCCCAATCCCATCTTGTTTCATTTTTTCCTTCCTTGACCCCACTCTCCCCCACCCTGCCTCTCAAATTCCTCATATCAGAAAGATCATATGATAATTGGCTTTCTCTGATTGACTTATTTCACTCAGCATAATACCCTCTAGTTCCATCCATGTCGTTGCAAATGGCAAGATTTCATTTCTCTTGATGGCTGCATAGTATTCCATTGTATATATATATACCACATCTTCTTTATCCACTCATCTGTTGATGGACATCTATGTTCTTTCCATAGTTTGGCTATTGTGGACATTGCTGCTATAAACATTTGGGGGGAAGGGTCCCTTCAGATCACTACATTTGTATCTTTAGGTTAAATACCCAGTAGTGTGATTGCTGGATTGTAAGGTAGTTAGTTCTATTTTCAACTTTTTGAGGAACCTGTATGCTGTTTTCCAGAGTGATTGCACCAGCTTGCATTCCCACCAATAGTGTAGGAGGGTTCCCCTTTCTCCACATCCTCACCAAATCTGTCGTCTCCTGACTTGTTAATTTTAGCCGTTCTGACTAGTGTGAGATGGTATCTCATTGTGGTTTTGATTTATATTTCCCTGATGCTGAGTGATATGGAGCACTGTTTCATATGTCTGTTGGCCCTTTGGATGTCTTCTTTGTAGAAATGTCTGTTCATGTCTTCTGCCCATTTCTTAATTGGATTATTTGTTCTTTGGGTGTTGAGTTTGCTAAGTTCCTTATAGATTTTGGATACTGGACCTTTATCTGATAAGTCATTTGCAATAATCGTCTCCCATTCTGTTGGTGGTGTTTTGGGTTTTTTGACTGTTTCCTTTGCTGTGCAAAGGCTTTTAATCTTGATGAAATCCCAATAGTTCATTTTTGCCTTTGCTTCCTTTGCCTTTGGCGATGTTTCTAGGAAGATGTTGCTGCAGCTGAGGTTGAAGAGGTTGCTCCCTGTATTCTCCTCAAGGATTTTGATGGATTCCTGTCTCACATGGAGGTCTTTCATCCATTTTGAGTCTATTTTTGTGTGTGATGTAAGGAAATGGTCCAGTTTTATTCTTCTGCAAGTGGCTGTCCAATTTTCCCCACATCATTTGTTGAAGAGGCTGTCTTTTTTCCATTGGACATTCTTTCCTGCTTTGTCAAAGATTAGTTGATCATAGAGTTGAGGGTCTATTTTTGGGCTCTCTATTCTGTTCCATTGATCTATGTGTCTGTTTTTGTACCAGTAGCATACTGTCTTGATTATAGCTTTGTAATACAGCTTGAAATCTGGAATTGTGATGCCACCAACTTTGGCTTTCTTTTTCAACATTCTTCTGGCTATTTGTGTCTTTCTGGTTCCATATAAATTTTTGGATTATTTGTTCCATTTATTTGAAAAAATTGATGGTATTTTGATAGGTATTGCATTAAATGTGTAGATTGCTTTAGGTAGCATAGACATTGTCACAATATTTGTTCTTCCAATCCATGAGCATGGAACATTTTTCCATTTCTTTGTGTCTTCCTCAGTTTCTTTCATTAGTGCTTTATAGTTTTCTGAGTGCAGATTCTTTGCCTCTTTGGTTAAGTTTATTCCTAGGTATCTTATGGTTTTAGGTGCAATTATACATGAGATCGACTCCTTAATTTCTCTTTCTTCTGTATTACTGTTGGTGTATAGAAATGCAATTGATTTCTATTACTGAATTCCTATATGAGGTCTACCAGTTTTGAAATGGGGTGGAGTCTTTTGGGTTTTCTACATAAAGTATCATATCATCTGCAAAGAGAGAGTTTGACTTCTTTGCTGATTCGGATGACTTTGATTACTTTTTGATGTCTGATTGCCGAGGCTAGGACTTCTAGTACTATGTTGAAGAGCAGTGATGATAGTGGACATCGCTGCTGTGTTCCTGATCTTAGGGGAAGAGCTCTCAGTTTTTCCACATTGAGAATGATATTCGGTTCCTATGAAATTTTGAGAGCAAAGCTCAGTTAGTTATCAGTGAAGTTTCCTAGAACACCAAATCCCTTCACAAATGTTTTCATTGAGGAAAACATCTTTTCCCTCAGCAAAGGCTAGGTTCCAAAAAACCTCCCCCCACCCATTCCAGCTGCCTGGGAGATACATGCCATAGTTTACAAATTCAAAACCATCACTGAAAAACTAGCTCCAAGTACCCATCCTATTGCCATTAGACTGACAGCAGGATTTTTATGAATTTCCATATGAAATAACACATTCCCATATGACTGGGACCTGTTTTCTTTTTAAAAGCACTTATCTCAATATCATATACCATTTATGTACTTTATATGTTTTTCCATTGATTATTAAGAATTAATTTCCACAAGTACTTCATCGTTTACTCATGATACATGTATCAGGACAAGTATTTCAAGCTCTCATTCTATCTCTTGATAAGTCCCCTATTGTTTATTTTATTTTTATGCAGTCCTTGGAATGTGAAGTAAAAGCACTTTTGAAAAAGTAAAAAAACAAGTAAATATATAGTGGTATATATCTCATTTAGCTTTAGAACTTATGAAATCTAAATTTATGCTGAAGGGAACTCTGGTTATTCAATATTCATTTGTCTTATAAGCTATAACATCTATTAATATTGTTAGGATTAAATATCAGTGTTTTGGAATATTTAATCAGGATTAAATATTCCAGAATTTTGCAAAGGCTTCATCTTGCTCAAGAAGCCTGAACCAAATTCAAACTATTTTATAGCCTTTTGAAGACTAGGGAGGCCCTTATATAACCATTACTACCTTTAAGGTTGATAGCCTCATTTCTGGTCTTGAGGATCTTAGGATGACTGGACACTGTCTAGTCTCTTAGAGTTAATGGATTCAATATGAATGCAAATCCTTTCTCATTCCTAACACAGAGAAGTGGAGTATATTTTTCTCTCCCTCTGAAACTGGGCTGGCATCGGGACCAGACTGGACCAACAGAATGTTGTGACCTTGTTTAACTGCTGAGGATTCACCTTAAAAGCTCTTCAGTATTCACCCCTACCACTTGACATGTCCTCAGAAACTAGTCCCATGTCAGGTATCTGACTATTTGGACACCACCATGCTGTGGAGAGGTCATCTATATGACCTTTCCCAAGTCACTGAGCATGCTAATTTAAAAATGGGGAGAATAATATCTTCTGTATTTTCCCGATATTCTGAAGATTAACTAATTAGTCAAAATAAGAATTTTTGTATTAGTATATATATTTTTAGTATATGTTTCTGAGCACATGTGTAGCTTTATGAATATGTATTTAAAAGTAAAACTTACTCTGCCAATACAGCCTGATTCTTTTAGTATTTAAAAAAAAGGCATTCCATTTATTTTTACCAAATGCTTATATTGGATATGGAAACTAAGTGAATGCAAAATAATGAAATGCCCAAGGAGGGAAAAATGTTAGGTGTATCACCAAAAAAAATGGTGACTCTATGTTTTGTGTTGAATTGCATGTGTGTACATGTGTGTGAATATGCTTCACGTCTTATATAAAAATTGATACAAACTTTACAGTAAAGATCTTTATAAAATGCTTATCATTCTCTCTTGAAACTTAACATCTTTCTTAGATAAAAAATATCTCCTTTTTGCTTCTGTCCATATTTCAAAATAGCTAGGTCAGCACAACTATATTCTAGGCCATTCTAACAGCATCCTTGTCACTTCAGTTTTATAAACGTGTATGTTATTCTTTCTCAGGAATCTCATTACTCTGAATATAGATCTGTTGTTTTTTTTTTTTTAGGTTACTAGCTTAAAGAGTAATGTCTAAATTTTTTTAATTGAAACGTCAAGTGTTATAATGAAAGCACAAATAAAAATGATTAGCTGCCACCTACAGTTCATCACCTCAGTGTTGTGTCCTAGTAACAGCCTTTGACCTCAGTAATTCCACATAGGAATCTTCGGCATCTTGGAAGCAGAGATCAGGATGTTGTTTTTGAGCCCAGCACAATGCTGACTCACAGGTCATGGCCCTGCGCACCATCTGTCCTCTAAGTGGAGGAGTGGTGTGGTCTGGGAAGGTAGCCTGTGAGGATAAGGGGTCCTCACAATTAATAACTTTTCTGGGTCTGTTTACTCAGTTGTACAAGGAGAATATCATGACCATCACAAAGATTTATAACTACAAGGTATGAAACACTGCCTATGAACTGGTAGGAACAAGTAGGGCCAAATAGAATAGTCTAAGGAGTGGCAGTGACACTTTTAGCATACATCACATGCTGATAGGTAGAAAATCAAGGTTGCTTGGACTGATGCTCCTGGGTTGGGATCACAATTGATTATCTTATTTCTTCTCCCTCTGCTGATATTCTGAGCAATTTCTACTACCAAAGTAATGATATGACCTGAATTGACGAATTATGCAAATAATGAGTAGAACTTTAGGGCATCTGGGTGGCTCCGTCAGTTAAGCATCTGCCTTCAGCTCAGGTCATGATCCCAGTGTCCCGGATTGAGTCCCACCTTGGGATCCCTGCTCTGGAGGGAGTCTGCTGCTCCACTTGCCCTTCCTCCCACTTGTTCTCTCAATCTCTCTCTCTCTCAAACAAATAAATAAAATCTTAAAAAAAAATAAAGAATAGAACTTTAGAGGGAAAATAGGCTCTGGAGGATATTTACCTCTTGGATAAGATCCTAGAAGTTTCCGACTGAAAATTTACATTTTTTATTTCCAGTATACACCGGAGTTATTGTCTTGTGTCAGTCTGTGACTGTTTTGGATTTTAGAATACTGTACCATGTGATCTAGAATGATAAGAAATTTTCACAGCTACATTTACAAAGGTAGTTTATCTTGGCCAAGACTGCTGGCATATGTGGCATTGATTCTGTATTCACATGAATTTAATAAAAGAAGAGCTTTCTTTTGAGGATTCAAAGAAGCAAAAGGACAAAATATTCAGGGTTCAGAAAGCAATGAGAGTAGGAAATAGAATTGCATTGGGAACTCAAGATATTCTCACTTGTGTTTCTCTTTGTTTACTTTATTACTGTGTTTTGTTTTTCTTTTTTAATTCTGGCTTTGGGGCTTTTTCTTACTGTTGTTTGACAGCAACTTTGTCAAAGTACTGGAGAAAAATTGTAGCACAGTACCCAAGATTTTGAATCTCCTTTTTTTTTTTTAAAAAAAGACCACCATATTTAAAATATAACCCCTTAGAAACCAACCACCTGATACCAATTTCAGATTTTGAGAAGTGGATTCTAATTGTCTTGGGTTAGGTCATCATTTCTTGTATAGGCGTTTGTAGCTTTGGGGATGGAACGCATTGTATTGACACTCCCACTGAAGGTCCAATCTTGTGAATTGGTGGGTAGAGATATAGATTTGATGGAAAAAAAATGAGATTATTGGCTTGGACTGAGCATTATTGGCTTGGACTTAGTTAACGTAAAGTTGTCTCCCGGTCATTATTAATAGAACCCTACAAAATTATGTTGGTTTGGCCTATATCAGAATCTCTTTTAGACTATCATTATTCTAGTATTATTTCTGATACCTTCTTCCTTTATCATTAAGGTTTCACTCAGAGAGAAGTGACCTATTTGATTTCTAGCTGAGAAAGCATGTAATTAAATAATACCCTTGGGCTCATTCTATTTTCCTGCCTTATCATGAAATAAGAATGAAAGGTCTCCTGAAAGAAAATGCTGATACGTAGCAAATGATAGTTTAGTTTTTGCCTCCAAGGGCAATCTTCTTTCTACAAAAGAAGTGAATATACTGATTTAGAGAACTTTGCAGGGGGGTGAAAACTACATAAACATTATAAATGCTGTCATGTAAGTATTATTTTTTTCATTGTTTCAAGACAAAAGGAATATTGGGTTATTTTCCATTGTTTCTGCTTCATTAGCAGCAGCAGCGGTGTCAGGAGCAACAGCAGTATTTGCGACTTTAATAAAAATGACACTAAATATGTGCTACAGTCTTGGGATTATTTCAGAGATTAAGACTTTTTTTTAAAATTTATTTATTTGACAGACAGAGGTCACAGGTAGGCAGAGATGAAGGCAGAGAGAGAGGGGGAAGCAGGCTCCTCCCCGAGCAGAGAGCCCGATGTGGGGCTCGATCCCAGGACCCTGGGATCATGACCTGAGCCGAAGGCAGAGGCTTTAACCCACTGAGCCACCCAGGTAAGGTAGAAATTTGAAGCTTATGCCATTCATACTATACACCAAATAGAAACTATTTTAATTTTTGAATTTCATTCTTTCTCCTATTCCTTTACCTTTCATATGTACTTAAAGGAGATGAATAAAATTGAAGAGAATATTAGTAGTAAATTAACACAAAAATATTACTTACAAGGACTTGAGTTATAAATGAGATTAAACAAAAAAACAGGCAAAAAATTAAAAGCTACCTTAAGAAAATACTCAGAAGAACTCATCAATAGGCATAACAATTTCTACTTGTACGAAGTATCATACACATGGATATTGTGAAAGACATAATAATTCAGTTAGTTTTAATTCCCAAGCATATTGAGATATTCAAGGTAATGAAAAACCAAAGTTAAAAAAAAAAAACAAACAAACAAGAGTATAATTTGGAAATATTAGGAAGGTGAAAGCATTAGAATTAGGTTAAAATTGAGGGTAACACTGATTGTGTTGGTCATCCTATAAAATAAATATACTATTGGTGAATTTTAAGAAATGGTTTAATTTACATATATGATAAGATAGCAATTTATAAATGACATGCTCAGTGAAGTCATGAAACAGATAACTTCCAGTTTTAAACAAATTATTTTAAAAACCTTTTTTAAAAAGATGCATTTATTTATTTTAGAGAGAGAAAGAGAGTGTACATGCATGCATGTGTGAGTGGGAGGAGAGGTGGAGGGAAAGAATCTCATGCAGATTCTCTACTGAGTGTGGAGTTTTGGGGGCGGGGGGCTTCCATCTCACCACCCATGAGATCATGACCCAAACCAAAACTAAGAGTCAGATGCTTAACCAACTGAGCCACCCAGGTGCCCCTAAAAGATCTGTTTTATAAATCAATAGTATCTTGCAATTCAGTTTTTAAGGTATTCTATAACTACCATGATATCACAAAATTAATTATTAATAAGATAATAAGATAACACATTAGCTTAATATTCAACCAGTATTTTCTGAATCATGCTTACAAATCAAGTTATAAATCCTGGAAAGCAATCAAAGATATAAAAACACATCCGACACATATGAATTACTACAGAGTATTAAAATAGTAAATGTAAGATTAGAAAATAGTATGTAAGATTAGAAAAGATTAGAAAAGACTAGCAAATAAGTTCTAACGTATTTAATCAAGAGTTCTGGTCCAAAATACAGTTCATGTGCTGAGAAGAAACACTGGATAGGTTGAAGGTGTTGTGATTGGTTAGGAGAGCATATCTGGCTTTCCCCAGCTGGCTGTCAGTTGGAAGTAGACTCAAACATGAGGCAAGGTATCAGTTACTGATTTAGGACTGACTGGGTGGATTGCTCTACAGTGTGTGGTCTGGCTTCTTGGATTAATCATGGCAGATTGTGAGTCAGTGGTGGTTTTATATATGCTCTGGCACTGTCCCTTTGTGTATTCAGTCTCCCATTACTAAGGCAACGACATCCTGTCATTATAAAGGTTTTCAGGAAGGCTTCTTATGGCTTCTTTTATGTCATCATTCTCGTATATTGTATCATCTCACATTTACCCTATTTCATCAGACCCCACAGCATATTTGAAAAAAAAAATGGTAGTTATAATAAATGTTCAAAATAACTAGCTTTAATGTTATAGTTATTTGTTGTTTAAAAATGTCTGCATTTTCAGAGACATGTATCTGTTGTATGGGAAGGGGAAGAAATCAAAATTAATTTTAAATATATAACAGATTTGGAGTTGAATATATACAGATCACTAGGACTTATAAGAGTCATACAACATGTAGACAAAATTGATAGAATCATGAAATGGTTTGCGTTCTTTTGACCAAAGAAGTGAGAAGACCCAATGAGAGAGTAGAAATTTAATTACTATAGGACTAGAACTAAGGTCTGTGTTGGACATACCACATGCCCTGATCTACCCTCCTCCTCACCTTCTGGTAATGAGAAGTAAACGGAGTAGCCAGACTATAGAGCTGGGGCCTCTTGGCATCTCTGTAACTCTGAAAGCTCTAGAGAAGATTTCGGGAAAGTTAGGATAAACATAAATTGCTAAGACCATAAGGAAACTGCTGAGTTAAGAATGCAGGAATTACCTTGGGTTTCTCTGTATTCATCAGTGTTTCTGAATTTTGAGAATGTACTCTTTTGCATATTCTAGCTAAGTTACTGATTTCATATAGATATTGTCTTTCTTGTTTTATTTATTGGCCACAATGCCTGGGGGCGGGGGGAATCCTTTAACTGAGAAATTGACAAGGCTCGTTCTCCTTATTTGCTATGTAAGTTGCTCAGGGGACTGGATTAATTAGGCAATTACTTAGATTGCCCTCTCTATCCTTACTTTCATGCAGGTTTCACTACCAACAGGCCATGGTAGTAGAACACAGTCAATATCTACTGTCAAGTGTTTGTTACATCTACATAGTAGTGAGTACTCCTGTGATAATTTAGTATTGAATATTCTACAAGAATTAAGTACTTGTAAGTGGAAACCCAGCTATCATTATACATGAGACCTGATCGTTCCCTGCTAGGTGATCATTGTGGAAAACTAGATATGTGCACACTTAACTATCATCAAAGGTTAAAAGTGTGTAATGTCTAGGGGTGCCACAAAGTCACAGAAGTTTTTGCAACAGGCAGCATGTGTTTTCACCAGAAATAAAAGAATTCATGGATCAATGAAAGCCCTGTGAGATTCAATGAAAATTAAGTATAATTAATGGAAATTAAGTATAGAATAAATTTACAGTTTGGGTAATTTTGGAAAATTTGGGGGCTGGGAGAGGAATTTTTTTTAGAAGGAAACCATGTGATCGAAACATAAAAGCTAGAAACTTCTTTGGCAGGAATTTAGATTTTCCTGGGATATAATAATAATACACCTGAAGACAGAAACAAGATTGAAACATGAATGCTCTGAACCACTGAAGTGACCTGAGCTTTACAATACTTCTTTGTGTATGAGATTGCAATAATGGCAATCCCTACCTCTCTAAGGTTTACCTCGGGAGACCACCAAGTCAGTGCACAGAAAACTGTACTACACGTAAGATAGATCTTGCCTGTTCTAAAGAACACATACTTTACTGATTAAATCTAGGCTTTGGCTATAACAAAACCATTGGAAACTAATATTGTCTACTTAAGATTGAAAATAAGATGAAAATTTTATTTTCTGTAGTATAATTTTATAACTCTGATTAATATTGCTTAAAAAAGCTGTACTGTTTTCTACTGTAGTTGGGAAAAATACAAAAAGGTTCAAATTCTTCATGGCCAGACTCTATACCGTCTCATCCCTAAACAGACAAATAGTGGAAGATACTTCCTGTTGTCATGAAATAGTTGTTTTTGGAAATATTGTAGTCAAGGTAAACTTGTTTAGAATTAACTTGTTAGGTTTTCATTCTGGATGAGGCATTTAATAACCATCATTATGGAAGCAAAATAGAATTACAAATAATGATTGTTTTGGAAATAGCAATTTAGCAGAAACAGCTAATGGGCAGCTTCTATTCAACCTGCAGTTTGTATTTCTCATTTTATGACAAAATGTTACTGCAGAGAATGAAAAGCAAACATTGTATTTTCACAATTTTATATTTAAATAGAAAAAATTGTAAACCACTACATGAGATTTGTGTTTTTAATCTAGTCATAGCTGTTCAAAAGCAAGGATGTACCCAAGGTAAGATTCCTGGATTTGGTCTGAAGTGTGTCACAAGGGACAAGAATTTTTTAATCTTGGGCACTTAAGGCTGTCTCGATTATTTGTGTAGTAACATTTCATGTTAAAACTACAGTTGACAGGGACGCCTGGGTGGCTCAGTTGGTTAAGCAGCTGCCTTCGGCTCAGGTCATGATCCCGGCACCCTGGGATCGAGTCCCACATCGGGCTCCTTGCTTGGCAGGGAGCCAGCTTCTCCCTCTGCCTGCCACTCTGTCTGCCTGTACTTGCTCTCACTCCTCTCTCTCTCTCTGACAAATAAATAAAATCTTAAAAAAGAAAAAAAACTACAGTTGACAAAAATGGCAATTTTTTAAAAAAGATTTTATTCATTCATTTGAGAGAGACTGAGGGAGATAGAGAAAGAACAAGCAGGGAGAAAGGCAGAGGCAGAGGGAGAGGGAGAAGCAGACTCCCTGCCGAGCTGGGAGCCTGATATGGGGCTTAAACTGAGGACCTGGAGATTGTGACCTTAGCTAAAGGCAAACGCTTAACCGTCAGAGCCACCCAAGTGCCCCTAATGCTTTGACTGAAAATACCAGTGTCTCATCTTTTGTGAGCTCTGAATGGCTTAATCGCCTTTCCTCTGTCTTTTATATTTTGAAGTCAGGCTGCCAGATCTCCATAGTTAATATATTATGGCTGATATTTCTGTCTAGAAAGTACTGGGTCTTCACTTATCTTTCAGGAGAGCCTCATTTGCCAATAGTCCTGTGGAGGTAGTAAAGCTGAAGGTGTCAGCAGTCCGGAGGATAAAATCTCAGTGGTCCAAAGTACAGTTCTCTGGACAAGGTCACGCCCCCCCTCCCCCGCCTCCTCCAGGCTTTCCTCCTCCTTTCTCTCTCTCTCTCTCTCTAATCAAGCCTTCTAACCCCCATGATTCTTTCTCCTAATAACCCCTGACTGGAACTTCTGAAGTAAAAATGAGCTCATTTCATAAATGTTCTTTGCCTTTTAACCTAAGAACGTAGGGAAATTTGCTTTGCTCGTGCCCAATAAATCCTTCTCCTTTTGCTTTTGTATTTAGTCTGTCAAATTATACTTTGCAACTTGATTACACCATATTAAAATTCATTTAACATTTTTTAGAGGTAGTGAAGGCCCATATATTTTTCCAAATCTGTGTGTTTTAATTTTATTATAGTAAACTATACATAACACAGAATTGACTATTTTGACCATTTTTAAGCCTAGTCCACAATATATATTTTTAAGATTGTATTTATTTGACAGAGAGAGATCACAAGTAGGCATAGAGGCAGGCGGAGAGAGTGGGGGGAAGCAGGCTCCCCTCTGAGCAGAGAGCCCGATGCAGGGCTCAATCCCAGGACCCTGAGATCATGACCTGAGCTGAAGGCAGAGGCTTTAACCCACTGAGCCACCCAGGCACCCCCACAATATTTTTAAAGAATGTCTGTGATGAGATTTCGAGGGAGTTTGGATTATCTTATAATGCCCTACATCAGATAGGCCGCAGGTATCAAATGAAGACTCTTCAGCAGATAAGCGGTTCAGTATTTCGGCAGATTTTTTTGTTTTTGTTTTTTGCTTTTCTTTTATCCACTTTTTTTCTTAAGATCTTAGGATCTTAGATCTATGACTACACGCTGTGTAGTCAGCGTGTCTATCCCATGGTCACCATATACTCCTTCCTTCTCATATTAGCTCCCGGTTGTAAGGTCCTTTAGAGGAATATAGGCTTTCTTTGACTCTGCTTTAGCAGCTTCTGCTAAAACCCACCTGAGACAGTGGTGTCTTTTCACAAGGGGATGGAGAATGATTTGCTTCAAATTTTGACAACACTCAATCCATGGGAAATTTTGGCACCGCCATAAGGATGAATTAGGCCGAATAAAGTGGTTAACTATCTTCGGGTTCAGACTTGCTACATGTTTAATTCTGACACTTACTAGCTGCATGACACCTGACTTTTTTCTCTGTCTCTGTTTCCTCATCTACCAAATGAGCAGAATTGTGATCGATCTCACTTACAAAGAACATCATTCATCCCCATCAGTCCCCTACTCCTTCTACGGATCATGTCACATTTCTCTGGCTCATTCAGGCTTCTAGACTCATCTGGATGAATAGTTGACTTTTTATTTCTCTTATCAGACATCCAACCTTGCCCCTCATCCACATTCTCAACTGCTGACCTTCTTCCTCCTTGGCTAAGAAAAAAATAAAAAGTGAGAAGATAATTTCAGCAGGCTCCCATTGTCACATATATCCCACTCACCTGTATTTTTGCTCTTGTACTCTGCCTTTTCTCCTCTAAATATTTATGAGCTCTCTGCTCTTAACAGAAGTCAACTGCTTCATTTGTACATCAGATCCAGCCCCTCCTCTCCACTCAAGGCTGTCACTCCAGATTTCTCCCCCCTTTTTTTTTGTTGGCATAATCATGCATTTATTTCCTCCCCATCAATAAATACACAGGCTGTATTTTTTCTTCTTCACTAAAATCTTCTCCTAACCCATTCATTGTCTCCTTCCAGCTGCTACCCTGATCCTTTCCCTTCCCTTCCCTTTCCTCCTCTCCCATCCTCCCCCCCTCTTCTTCTTGAGTTTTCCATGTTTTCTCTCTTCATAAATCACTGAGCCACTGTAACAAAATTGTTTTCTCAAAGTCACCAATACCCTTTGTTCTGCTAAATCCACTGGTCACTTTCTTCTTAAAACATTCTCTTCACTAGCATTCTTAATTCAGCATTCTCTAGTTTTTCTCCTACTTCCCTGGCTACCTTTCCTGAGTGTTTTGCTGATTCTGCTTTATCTTCCTATGCTCCAGATGCTACTTGGCCAACCCTTGGACTTTCTCCCTTTTCTATATAGAAGCAATCTCTTTTGTTCTCATACAGTCTCATGCTTCACTGAGTATCACCTATTTACAAACAACTCCGGAATTTACATCTTCAGCTTTGATCTCCCCCTGAAGTCCAGGCTTATGTCTGCAGCTGCTTACTTGATATTCCACTTAGCTGCTTAATTGGCATCTCATATACAATCCATCCACAGATAAACTTCTTAGAGTCTCAGTGCAGTTTCCCATTTCAGTAAATTTTAACTTCTTCCTTCAGGTGCTGAGGCTAAACTTCCCAACTCCCCTCCTTCCCTCACATGTGATACTCATTCCTTCAGCAAAATTCTATTGACTCTGCCTTTTATCCAGTAGGAGACCATTTCTCAACATCCTCTTCAGCCCCACAGTCCTAATGAGCCCTGAAATGAGCTATCACAGTAGCTTCCTATCTGATCTCCCTTCTTCCCTTCTCCCTTCAGTCATTCTCATCATGGAGCCACAGTGTTTCTCAGTGGGTATATATCCTCCTTCTGTTGAAATCACTTCAAAGCCTTCTTACCTCAGTGAAAACCAAAGTCGTTAAAAATATCACAAATATTTTTGGGATCCGATAGCTCTTTCCCATTCTTTCTTCATCATCTGAAACACCTACCTGCACTTCTTCACCTTCGGCTACACTGTTGTTCAAGATAGTCCCAAACAAACCAGGAATCCTTCCCCCAAAAGACTTCCCCTTTGTTGTTCCTCAGATTTGGGATGGTCTTCTCCAGATATGTTCATTACTCAATCTCTCATCTACTTTAGATTTTTATTAATATCTCATCTTCTAACTAAAGGAGACCTGGTTTGACTATCCAATTTCACTCTGTTTCCTTTCTTTGCTTTCTAAGAATAACATCTACAAATGACATTTTGTATTTAATAAGTTGTTATGTTTATTTTCTGACTCTTTCTTCTTTCTAACCACCATGAGAACATAAGGTCCATAAGGATGGAAACTTTATGCTTTTTTTAAAAAGTGTTACTGAAATGGAAATTTACTGAATTTCAGTGTTACTGAAATTAAAACTATCTGGGATATAGTTGTTATAGATATTATTTGAATTATTGCCTATCCTAAGGGGTTGTGGAAAAATTAGAAGATGTAATATACATAATCACTGAGCACATCTGGCGTGTCATAGAACCTCAGTACATGCTTTCTGTTATCAAGGAGATGCCTTGACACTCAGAGATAGAGTCATGCATTAGGATATGAACATGGTCCAGGAGAGAAGATGGTATAAAAATCTCTATCATAGTACATAAGGGACATTGGATTGGGAAGGTCAGTAGTAGACTGCAGATCTTTCTGTTTTCCTAAACAGAAGGTAATTTTAATTAAACTTAAGAAACTATGTCACTGGATTGCATATTTAGATATTTTTCTAGAATAATTACTATTCTGTATTTCCATTAAATTAAACATTGTAATATAAAGTATATGCCATTTCATTTTGGCTTTACAACAGTAAATACAAATTTTGTAATACAAGTTTAGTGTTACTAAATTATTTCCAGTCTTCATTGTGAGACATTTGCAGTAAAAAATGCTCTACAATTAATGAAATGTTTAAATTTTTCAGTTTAAAAGAAAAGGCGATAGTGTCTAATTTTCACACAACCTTTCTTACAAAGATTATTTGAGGCAGTTATATACCAGTTTTTGTATATATTTAATTTTATGAAATTTTGAAGTCAGGCAAAAATTTATTTCTCTATTTTTTAAAAGATGTTATTTATATATTTGAGAGGGAGCATGAGCATAGGGGGAGGCAGAGGGAGAAGCAGACTCCCCACTGAGCAGGGAGCCCAACACAGGACTTGATCCCAGGACCCTGAAATCATGATCTGAGCTGAAGGCAGATGCTTAACTGACTGAGCCACCCAGGCACCTTTATTTCACTATTTTAAGAATGAATACTCCAGATCTTTGTACTACTTAATGGTGACAAAAACCGAAATGCAATGGATAGCAACTTACCACTTACTAAGAGGGATATCTGAGTAAGGGATATATTACTAGGATGAGATGGATGAGATAAGGAAAATAAAACTTCTTTGAATGCTTTCAAATTGTTCCTGCAGGGTGCCTGGGTGGCTCAGTGGGTTAATCCTCTGCCTTCAGCTCAGGTCATGATCCCAGGGTCCTGGGATCAAGCCCCGCATTGGGCTCTCTGCTCAACAGGAAGCCTGCTTCTCTCTCTCTCTGCTTCCCTCTCTGCCTACTTGTGATCTCTGTCTGTCAAAAAAAAAAAAAATTGTTCTTACAAATTAATATGTTTAATATATAAGAATTATAGTTTGCTTCTAAAGGTTTTCCCTTAGCAATTTTATGATGTAGCAATTAAAAATGAAATCACACTTAAGCTCATAAAAAATTAAATATATATACATATTTAAATTTTTATTTATTTTTTTGTCAGAGAGAGTGCTAGATAGCAAGAGTGAGCATGAGCAGGGGGAATGGCAGACAGAGCAGGCAGAGGGAGAAGCCGACTCCCCAGTGAACAAGGAGCCCGATATTGGGCTCCATCCCAGGACCCTGGGATCATGAGCCCAGCCAAAGGCAGACACTTAACCAACTGAGCCACCCAGGCATTTCAAAATTAAATATATTTTTAAAATACATTTTCTTTAAAATGATTTTGATGGGGATTGTGTGTGTGGTCAGTCAGTTAAGCATCTCTCAGGTCATGATCTCAGGGTCATGAGATTGAGCCCCATGTTGGGCTCCCTGCTGGGTGGGGATTAAGATGCTGCTTAAGATTCCTCCTCTATCCCTTTCCCTTTGCTCTTCCCCCTCCCTGCTTCCTCTTTCTATAAATAAAATAATTTTGATGGGGGTGTGAGTCAGCTCCTATAAGTATCTTCAGGTTAGAAATATATGTCTCAAGCCTCACAGTGTTTAATTTGAGATCTGGTACATCCCAAATGCTCAAAATTTATTTGATGTGGTTTATTGAAGTTTTTTGAAAAGTCCCTTTTATAATATGGTCAAAATATATTTCTCAAACATTATAGTATATGTGTGTTTTATTCTCCCTACACTTTTCATAAAAAATATGAAGACTGAAAAATTATTTTAGGATAAATATCTACAGATAAGGGAATAATAATTATTTAATTTGTTTATTGAACTGCTATCTTTGGGTAGCCTAAATACTAATGAAATAACAACCTATGTGACTCCTTAAAAATATTTATAAGTTAAAAAGATATGAGGATTATTTATTTTCTATCAGTAGTGAAACATATATTAATGGAAACACAGTCAGATATTCTTATACTATTAACAGAAGCCAAAGATGTTTTGAGCAAAACAACTTTTAGGGGAAGAGAAAATACAGCATCTTTTAAACCTAAAAGTGCAGAAGGGGAACAAATAAATGTTTTTATTTTGTATCAGATTTATAAAGAAAAGTCTTAGAGACTTCAGATTTGAAATATGCAGTCATTAGAGGTAATGAGTCAGAGCTGTAGGGAAAAATGTCTTCATATTGTGTCTACAGTATAGGTATAGCATTTTCTACATTGTATTGCCACAGTATCCTAGCTAGAAATTGGCCAAAATTGCTTTTCTGGGAGTTTCTTTTTCATGTCTTTTTGTTAAACAATAATTATATTTCCCAAATAAGTGATGACTTAGTCAAGGACATCCTGACACTTTTATGTAGATAGGAGAGGAGGGGCCTGGTGACTTGCTGATGTGCCATATCTGTAAAATTCAAGAGCAGGGATAGCAGTAACTATGGAGAACAAAGTGAGGGTTACCAGTGGAGAGGTGGCTGTGGGGGATGGGTGAAATAGGTGATGCAGATTAAGGAGAGCACCTGTGAAGAGCACCAGGCATTGTATGGAAGTGTTGAATCACTGAATTCTAATCACCTTAAGTGTTGAATCACCTGAAACTAATATTATACTATATGTTGACTAACTGGAATTTAAATAAAGACTTTAAAAAAAAACTACACTATTAAAAAAAGAATAGGTATAGTGGTTCTACCTATAAACTTTGACAAAATTAGACATTTTACAAAGAAATTAAAATTGCAAAAATAATACAAAATTGTAACCATATGTATATATAATTTTAACCATCTTACCAAGACATCTAGCCAGTACTAAAAAATCTGTGCACCAAGAAAACACCTGTCACACATGCTTATACGTTGAATTTTATCAAACTTAAAGGAAATGATCTACCCTATCTTATATCATTTCTTTTCTGACATTATAGAAGAGAAAAATCTCCAACATCACTTATAATGTTAATTGCAGTCTCCGAAAATGTCTTCACAAAATGATTTCTTCATTAAAATATAAGTATATTTAATTTATCCATCTGTAAATAAAATAATACATTGTGACCAAGTACTTTTTTTCTTGTTTTTTTTTAAATTTTTTTTAAATTTTTTTTAATTTCTTTTCAGCGTAACAGAATTCATAGTTTCACACCACACCCAGTGCTCCATGCAATGCGTGCCCTCCACAATACCCACCACCAGGCTCCCCCAACCTCCCACCCCCCCGCCCCTTCAAAGCCCTCAGGTTATTTTTCAGAGTCCATAGTCTCTCATGGTTCATCTCCCCCCCAATTTCCCTCAACTCCCTTCTCCTCTCCATCTCCCCATGTCCTCCATGTTCTTTGTTATGCTCCGCAAATAAGTGAAACCATATGATAATTGACTCTCTCTGCTTGACTTATTTCACTCAGCATAATCTCATCCAGTCCCGTCCATGTTGCTACAAAAGTCGGGTATTCATCCTTTCTGATGGAGGCATAATACTCCATAGTGTATATGGACCACATCTTCTTTATCCATTCGTCCGTGGAAGGGCATCTTGGTTCTTTCCACAGTTTGGCGACCGTGGCCATTGCTTCTATAAACATTGGGGTACAGTTGGCCCTTCTTTTCACCACATCTGTATCTTTGGGGTAAATACCCAGTAGCGCAATTGCAGGGTCATAGGGAAGCTCTATTTTTAACTTCTTGAGGAACCTCCACACTGTTCTCCAGAGTGGCTGCACCAACTTGCATTCCCACCAACAGTGTAAGAGGGTTCCCCTTTCTCCACATCC
>PISX010017824.1:0-42308 GCA_004024625.1 Mellivora capensis | reverse complement strand
AGTGAAGAAGGTGCCACCGGTCATCTGGTCCTGTGCCCAGTGTCAATCCTCGGGCGCGCGCTTCCCAGTGAAGAAGGTGCCACCGGTCATCTGGTCCTGTGCCCAGTGTCAATCCTCGGGCGCGCACTTCCCAGTGAAGAAGGTGCCACCGGTCATCTGGTCCTGTGCCCAGTGTCAATCCTCGGGCGCGCACTTCCCAGTGAAGAAGGTGCCACCGGTCATCTGGTCCTGTGCCCAGTGTCAATCCTCGGGCGCGCACTTCCCAGTGAAGAAGGTGCCACCGGTCATCTGGTCCTGTGCAAACACCACACACCTCCAAATCAATCTGACAGAGTAATCAACATCCGAGCAGACTTCTTTCACACAAGATGCCAGATCAGGACTTCATACTTTACCTAGCCATGAATCCCTCTCCTTTCTCCCCTTCACTGCGACATTTTCCTGGAAAGATGACACCACCATCTGTCTCAGGCCATTGCTAAGGTGGGGGGTGGAGGAGGTAACCTTTCAGACTGTTGGATTTGTCATTAAAAACTGATCTGTCCATGATGCTGGAGACCCCTGGTCTTCCCTGGACCAATTTCTCTTCCATTCCCAATGCCACCGTAAACCGCAGTTGGACTCCCCTCAGAAGGGAGGGGAGTCCTCACAGACTCTGACTTTCATGGCTAGAACATCCAGTGCCTTGTTTTTGCCTTTTTCAGTTATAACTGTACTTGCACAATGAGACACAAATATCTACTCATCCCCACGTTCTTATAATTATCTAAATCTGATCTGCTCAGTCATGAAAAGATCGTACCAGCAGTGTCCATCTTTGCCAGGAATTTAGAATGACTCTCTATTTCAGGCCAGGAGATTTACTTTCCAAATGTACTGAAATGACCCTGGCTTGAATGGGCAAATGTGACAGTCCTCAGGAATAAATCCATCAACAGTCCTGCCTTAGCAGTCCTGGTTTGCACCCTGACAGGATTTACCTTTACCTTTGTCTCTGGTGGTTATCGTCATCCTTGGGTCCATGAATGTGGACATGGCTGGCGCATCACCAGGGCTGGGGCTGGTTCTCCTCATGCTGCCATCTTCTACCATAGAACTTGGAGGAATCTGAAAGTCCTAAATTCAAACCTAGTGTCTTAGGCCATTAGCTAGTAGATGTTAGCAGATTTGAAAATACTCAGACCTACTATGTGTGTTTCCTCTGTTTGTACTAACCCATCACATATATGTGAGTGGACTCCAGTGTTGTGAGGATCAGAATGAAATGACTGGGGCTCCTGGGTGGCTCAGTCAGTTAAGTGCCTGACTCTTGGCTTTGGGTCAGATCATGATCCCAGGGTTGTGAGATCAACCCCTCCATCGGGCTCTGCACTCAGTGTGGAGTCTGCTTGAAATTCTCTCTCCCTTTCCCTGTGCCCCTCCCACTCATGTGCTCGCACACACTCTCTCTCTCTCAAATAAATCTTTTTAAAAAGATTTTATTTAGTTTGACAGAGCTCACAAGTAGAGAGGCAGGGGGGGGGGGGGGGGGGGAAGCAGGCTCCCTGCTGAGCAGAGAGCCCGATGTGGGGCTTGATCCCAGAACCCTGGGATCATGACCTGAGCCGAAGGCAGAGGCTTAACCCACTGAGCCACCCAGGTGCCCCTCAAATAAAATTTCTTAAAAAAAGAGAAACAAAATGACCATCAAGCTTGTACCCCTTTGCCTGGTGCACATGTGTTTTGAATGTCTGCACTTCACCAATCTGGATCGCTTTAGGGGAAAGATTGCTTTTAGTTAGGATGAGGTATTTGGTGTGTGAAATTCCAGCAAAACAAACTAATTGTGGTGCTTACAGCACACAGACACATCACATCCACATACAGAGTCTGTGAGGCTGGGCTGAGATCCAGTGTCTAAGCTCCTCTCTGGGCTCCTCTCTGACTGTATTTGTGTTCACTCTCTCTGGAGGTGCAGTTTGGTTTGGCCCAGGGTGGGGAACTCGTACTTTCCAGAGTAGTAGAGCCCCCCCTTGAGAACCAGGATCCACTCCTGCGCCATCATCGTTTGCAACACAGGTTTGCATATAAGGTGACAGGGAATGAGATGGTCCCTGTTCTCCGTGAGCCTTGCGGTCCTCCAGGGAGGAGTGAAGACATGATGGCAGGCTCTGGGCTAGACTTACACATGTGCTGTGTTCAGCTGCTCAGAAGCAGGGACAGACTGAGGGACGGGCAACAACAGGTGAGGAATATGTTTCATGCAGGAAGCCTGGGTATCAAACTCCAAAACAATAAGAAAGGATACGAAGTGTTTCCATCATGATGATTGAGGAGGGGAGGGTTCTATCAGAAGGTATATCCTGTAGTCAATCAACAAGTGTTTGAGAATTTGAGAGAGATGAAATCATTACATAAATTCTGAATTCTAAATCCACTTGTTTTTTGATTGTCAAACGTGAACATTTCCATTGAGATCGAAAACAAATGCCAAGTTGTTGGTGGGAACGATGCATCTGTCAAGGAAAGTCCTAAAAATGGAGAAAGAGGCAAGTCTTGTTTTCCTGCTTCTCTACTCTTGCCTCAGCCTGGTATCTTCCTGGTCACAGTCCTTTTTTCCTACTGAGGCTGGTGACGCAAAGAATCCAATGAGTCATGAAATTCAGTATGAACCAGAGCCTACACGAGGTGTAGCATTTCTGACACATTAAAGGAGTTGCTTTAAGGAGGGTGAGTGTGCAGCAGGTCCTTCCGATCCCACAGATGGTCTCTGCATCAGAGGGCATTTGGAGTCTCTCCAGGACCAGGCTGAAGTTTGCTAGAAGCACTCATGTCCTGCTGTGAGGCGGTTGTATACTCCATCACCACTTAAAGAAGCAAGTGAAACAAATTTGCTTGTGTTGACAGCTTAGGTCCCTCAGAAAAACAACTCAAAATATGCAATCGCAAGCATTTCATCTTCAGTCCACATAATATAAGAAACCATTCAAATGGTATGTTGTCAGTTTTAGATGATAAAATTTAATAGTCTTGAAGCCATGGAGGATTCTGGAAGTAACTGAACAATTAAAAGTTCTTGTAGAAAGAATTCACAGTTCCCATCATTTTAAGTGACATGTATCCTGTGGTGAACACTCAATAATTTTGAAAACTCTTGTTTCGTTATGCTAATATTATTCTGAGCTGAATTTCAGTGTCATGATCATGCTTTTCATGTCAATAGCTCTTTAGGAACTAAAGCAATTTGCAATTGATTTAGGAAGAAATCAATTGAGAATGGACAAATGGAAAAAAATTAATATTGTAACAAAGAGGAGTAGCATTATCTTCGCATTCATTGCTTAGTTCACTAGTTCAAGAGCACAGTAAAAGATCCATAATTATCTTGGAAGAAAACACAAGCCTAATTCTTCATGATTTTGGATTAATCAGTGGTTTCTTAGTCATACCAGAAGCCCGTGCTACAAAAGAATAGATAAATTGAACTCTACCAAAATTAACCACTTTTGTACTTAGAGGACACAATCAAGTAAGTGAAAAGACAACACAGAATGAGATAAAGTATTTGCAAATCATACATTTAATAAGAGACCAATGAAGAACTCTTATAATGCAATAAAACATATTGAAAAATGGGCAAAAGATCTGATTATACACTTCTCCAAAGAAGACATATAGATGGCCAATGAGCCCATGAACTGATATTCAATATCATTAGTTATTAGGGAAATGCAAATCAAAACCACAAGATACCACTCCACACCCACTAGGAAGGTCAAATGGTAACTGTTGACAAAGAGGTGAAGACATTGGAACCCCTGTGCCCTCTTGGTTGGAATATAAGGTGGTGTAGCCGCTATGGAAAACAGTATGGCAGGTCCTTAAAGAGTTAAACATAGTATTACATAGGACCCAACAATTCCACTGATAGATACACGCTTAAGAAAATTGAAAACAGGTGTTCAAAACCTTGCGCATGAATCCTCACAGCATTCACAATAACCAAACAGTGGAAACAACCCAAATATCCATCAATAAATGGATGGCCTACCAAGATGTCTCAAAGGACTGACTGGCTCTCGCAGTGGAATATCATTTAACAAGAAGAAGTGCTCTGTGTGTTACAACGTGGCTGACCCTTGACAACAGGATGGTGGGTGAAAGAAGCCAGTCACCAAAGGCCACATATTGTACAATTCCATTGGTAGGAAATGTTCAGAATAGGCAAATCTATAAGGACAGAAAGCGGTTGGCTAGGTCTAGGAGAGGGTTGAGGGTAAATGGGGAGTCGTGGCTAATGTGTGCTGGGTCTCTTTTTGGCGTGATGAAAACGTCCCAAAGTTGCCTGGGGTGACGGTTGCATGTGTCTGAGCATACTAATGCCCCGTGGAATTGTGCAGCTTAGGCGGGTGAGCTGTATTGTGTGGGAATTACATTTCAACCCGGCTGTTAAATTTAAGAAATTCAAGATCCAAGCGCGCTCATCCTTTAAGAAATAGTTCTCTGGTTTGTTATCTCAGAAGTGTCTGCCCAGGTCACACCAGAAATGGGCGGTGACATCCTGCTCTCCCTTAGTGTCCCTTCCTAAAATCAGCCATCTGTTAGAAGTGGTCTCCTGTGACGTGTGGAGGGTGAAGCCGGAGAAGGGGCTCTTTATATTTTGTCCTTATTTATACAGTTTGAATGAAAATGTTTGGCTTTTGCAATCAATAGTAAGAAACAGCTGGAAGGACGATGGGCTCTGATACCCATCTCTTTTCTCCACCTCCGGGTCGCCGCCTTCGTGCACACGATCAGCTCTCCTCTGGGCTGTGGCTGCCAGCACCCCCGCTCCCCCCACCCGGATCTGGCCATGCCACTGTGTTGTCCCATGCTGTGTCCTTGAGCCTCGTCCAACTCCTGGGGCACGGGGGGGGGGGTGTTTGCTGACTGAATAAGCTCATGAAGTCCCTTAGCTGCCCCACCCCATCTCCACTCCTAAGGTGGAGTCCCCACATCAGACCAGATGATTCCCACAAAGACAGCCCTTCGGCGTCACGCTCGCCCCAAGCCTCGGCGGCCTCACCGAGTCCGGGGCCGCGCTGAAGGCGCGCGACGAAGTCCTGCTCCGCCGGCACCGGTCGGGGCTTGTGGGGGCGTCGGGGCGACGGTGCGGACTGCGGGAGGCTCGCGCGCGGCCTGGGGCAGACCAAGTGTTCGCTGCCACAGCTCGGCCCCCTCGGCCGGCTGGATCCCGTGGGCGACCAAACCCGCGGAAAGGCTGCGTGGGAGCCTCGGCCTGCGAGTGCGGCGGCAGAGGCACGGGGCGGGGGAGGCTTATCGGCCGCCAGCAGGAGGGCGGCCGCGGCCGGCGGCGAGGCCGAGGGTCCGGGAAGCTCTGCTCTCCGCCGGGTTTGATCAGCTCCTGCGGGGGCGGCCTTATCTCCGCCCCAGGCGCTATCTCCGGGCTCCAGCGCGCCCGACGGCCGAGTCTGCGGACGCTCGGGGCCCCGCGGTGCGCTTGGCCGCCGGCCGGGGACCTGCGAGCCGCCCTTCGGCTCCTCGGAAACCCGCGCTTTCCGCTTCCCGGGCGGAGTGGTGAGGCTCGGCCGCAGCCACGGGGGCAGCTTCCCGTCGGGGCGAGCCGGTCACGGACCCCCAGGCCCCGAAGATCCGTCCGAGCGACTCCCGGGCTGGGCTCGAGGAACCCTGCAGGGCGGCCGCGGGGCAGGTCTTGGCTCTTGCGCCCCGCGGCCCCGCAGCGCCCTTCCCGGGCCGGCCCGGCCGAGCCGCTCCAGAAGGTCCTCAGAGCCCCAGAAACTACGTGGAACATTTTGTTCATGCTTGTTGTTCTGGGACGGGTATTAGGAGCTTCCCTTAAACCCTTAGGGGGCCTGTTATTCCTTAAAGATCAAGGACCACTAGTGTCAGCGTAAGAAAGAAGGAAAAAATCATCCCTCTTCAGGTCACAACCGTTCCCAAAATTTACCCTGGGACTGTGCATCGAGTTAGGAACGGTCTTGGCCTGGGGCCACAGGTCTAAACAGCCCCTGCCCTCCGGAAGCGACCTCCGCGAGACCTGCAAATAAGACACCTGCGAGGAACACAAGTCGGTGAATGGTGTAATGAAGTGGAGGAGGAGGAAGTGTCCAGGGCAGGGGGTGTGATTCTAGGGGGATTAGGAAATCCTCCATGAATGGGAGACCTCTGGGTGCAGATCGGCATGAAGTGAGGGAACCCGTCATGCAGGTGTCTGTTGGAAAGCATGCCCTGAGCCAGACAGCAAGTGCAAAGGACCTGTGGCAGCAGTGTGCCGGGCGTATTTGAAGAGGAACAAGAAGCAAGCCTGGCTTCAACAGCCATCACCCGATTTGCATGTAGAGGGAGCTCTCTGCAGATTATAGACTATGGGTGGCCAAGAGCAGGAACGCAAGCCTAGGAATGTGTATGTGTCTTTATAAATACGTTTTTATGTATTTAGACTTCTCAAAGTGGGAATTTTTAAGTTACAGTTATTACCTTTGTACATATTTATAGAAAAAAGAAAACAAGACCTATAAATCAGAAACATATGAAAATAAAATTTAAATTGGTGACCACCTAAAAATAACTACAATTAGCCTCTCAATATATATATATTCTTCCAGAATTGCTTCTCAAGTTCCTTTAGAAAAGTGGAATCGCATTGGAAAGATAGTTTTTCACTTTATAACGAATAGGGGGAATCTGTCTAGATCAAAACGCAAAAGGCTGCGTCTTTACTGAATGTAGTTCGTTAGGTACTGTTTATTGTAGTAAAACATTCATGAACTCAGTTTTAAAGGAAGTCCACGAGGCCTCCACCCAGGCTACCCCACGTCCGTCGTGAAGACCAGCAGCATCTGTGAATTCGTCAAACGAAGGATCTCGGCCCACCGCAGCAGGGTTACTCTGGAGGCCTTTGGAGGAATACCCTCTGCCCTCCTGAATGGGTTGTTCCCTGAGGCTCTGTCTGCACTCCTCTATTCGTCCGACCTGGAGGAAGGCAACTGTTGTCATGACCTCAAGTATGACCTTGTCACTCCACACTCCCCTTCTGAATCCCTTGACCAGAGACCTTCCATCCACCCATTCAGCCCAGTGAGAAGTTTCCATATGTCAGTTTTCGTAGAAAGCCCTGGAGGTACAAACCCGCCAAGACATGAGCAAGCTGGAGAAAGTTCCAGGAGACTGGCTTGGGCATCTGGGAGTTGGTGGTGCCCTATCATACAGGCTGGAGACAAAAGCTGTCCGCTCTCCATCTCGGAGACAGGGAGGCCTGGGAGGAGGCTGAGCACAGACGTCGCAGGGAGGCCAGAGGCGTGCAGGGCTCTGAGCCCGAGGGAGAGGCTGTCACAGAGATGTCCCTGGGGGGACAGGGAAGAGCAGGTGCTGGCCCACAGCCCTGGCAGCTTTGCCACCGGCCAGGCACACTCTGGAGGATGTCACGTTAGGGCCTCACCCAATCCTCACACGCACAGGAGGTAGGAACCTGATGTAATCTCCGCGTTAAAGACAAAGCCACAGAGGCCGAGAGAGAACTCCCCCAAGGTCACCAGCAAGTGACAGCTGGGACCCAATTCCTGTCAGGCTGGCTCTGAAGCCACATGCCAGGATTGAGACTGCAATCATGCCCTAGGAGAGCGGCAGGACAGTCCTGGCCGGCCTTCTCGGGGGAGACTGCTTTGTCCAGAATGCTGGTGTGATGGGGCTGGAGGGTGTGGGAGAATGGGGCTGCCTCGGGGCCACAGGTCCCTGGGCTGGAAGGGCCAAGGAGGCCAGAATGTTCCAGAGGAGTCAGAAAGAGGAGAAGGGGAAATGGGAATCCATGCCTCTCATCTTCCGTGAGGGGAGGTGGCGGAGGACGGAAAGGGTGGAATGAGGAGTGCCGTGCGGAAGGGACGGAGGGCTGCCCAGGCAGCACCTGGACGCCAGCTGGGTCAGAGACCACGCACGTGGCGGGGGTTGGTGCCCCAGCTGGGTTCAAATGCCCTGTCCAGTGTCCTCTCAAGTGAGGCCCCGTGTGGCCCTGCAGGCAGGAGGTAAGGTCCCTCGGGCCCATGGCCTTCCTCCCACGAGGCGGCTGCTGCCGCTCGGCGCTTACTGAGTGTAAAGGTTGTTCTGGTCACACTCACCGAAATGGAAGCGACCTGCCCTGGGCATCTCCTCTCTGCCACCAGCGTCCGTTCCCACTTGCTCGCAGCACCCCGGTTTGACGCAGAAGATCACCTTCCCTTGCTCTCAGCTCTATGTAGTGGGTGTGTCTGACCTGCCTCCTACCTCCAGGGTGAGCCGAGATGAGCTTGAGCTAAAAACATCCCATCTCCTGACCGTAGTGAAAAAGTATTTCACTCTGTCAGAACCAAGGAGGTGGAGCAGCTGTTTGCCAGTGTTTGTGGGAAGGTGGTGCCTTATCCCTCTGTGTGTGCTTCTGAAGAGGGTGTAGGGATATATGACTTGGCATGTTGCAGCCATTTTGACATCGTGAGATACTTTGGGTCCTGCTGAGGACTCATGAGGTCTGAGATGAGCCTGTCCCTATGGAAGGCAGACTAGAAAGATGAAGAAATCTGAGTCCTTGGAGACACTCACTAAGCTGCTGGATCATGCCTGTCCTGAAGCTAGCATGATCTATCGTGGGGCTTTTTATAACACTGGAAGCATAGTATACTGCTGACAACTTGACAAGTGTTGCCCTGCAAGAATGGCAGTTTCTGTCAGTTCAACCTAAGAGTTGAAATTCATAAATCCCCTTGCTTGTCTAAGCCAGTTTTTTTTGGTCACTTGCTCCTCAAAAGACGGGCAGTGAACACAAGCTGGACCTTAGAACCATGCCCCAAGGAGGGGGAAGCTTCCGCACTGAACCCCCGGGGCTGATGGCTCCGAACCACCTCTGTGCTGCTCTTGCTGCGTCCCAGCTGGTAGCAGAGATGCGTTTGCGCCTGTAGCCATCCCACAGGTGGCCAGCCCACGGGAGACAGGTGTGGGCACTCTTGGCCTCCCCGACCACCACGTCCGTCAGTCCCAGCCTGGAAGAGTTATGATTCAGAGCAAATCCGAGGTCAGGTCGGCAAAAGGGAGCAGGTTAGCGCTCAGGAGCCCCCTTCACGTGGACGCTGGTGGCAGTCAGGGGGTCGGGGACAGATGCTTTTCTCTGGAGGGCACTCTCCATCCCTGTCATGGATGTTCCCTCAAACACTGGCTTGGCCCCAAACAAGGGCCTGCCCATAAATACTGAGAATGCATTGAGGGGCCCTCAGGGCACACACGATTGTTTGAATTTTTGAACTTGGAGTGAATATTTGGAAACAGCCAGAGGGATATGTGCGTGGTGGGGTAAGTCAGACCCGCGCCCGTTCGCGGGCTGCAGGCAGTGCTTCTGGGTTAGAACATGTGCTCTGTGGCTTGCTGAGCTTTCCTGTGAACACCGATGTCACTCGGATGGCCCACAGGCTCAACCGGGAGCCATAATTCATTACCACTGAGTCATCGAGTTTCATCAGGTAACAGGCACGGGCTTGTGTGGGGAGAGAGAAATCCTAAGTCCGACTGCGCATGTGTGGGTCTAACTGAACTGTGTTTATCAGTGAAACACGCCCCTCCTCCTCCCACCCCCATTTGTCCCATTCCAATCCCTGTTCCCAGAGAGAAGGGGACGTGCCCCTTCCTGAGCCTAAACATCTGCAGGATCTCCCCGTGGTTGCTACAGCTAGTGAGGCCTTCACTTCCACTGCCAGGCTTGAAGGTCAAGGAGCTATTAAAACCCATACACCTTCTTTCCAAGGGGTGTAAAGTGAAGGACTGCACGAGATGTTAATAGGGAAAGTCAGATTCCAAGCATCTCTTGGCTCTTGCCTTTGTGGTGTGGGCGTGTGTCCCCATCGTTGTGCAGGGCATGCTATTTGGGTGAGAAAAGCATTCTCATTGTAACTGCTTCCCCACTGAGGCTAAAGGCTGCAGCAGGGCCTTGCCTCGCATGGCCCCCGCTGCCTTGAACTCTTGTGTGGGCAGGAGGAAAGAAAGAAGATATGTTTAATATCTTCTGTGCCTGCCTGCCTTTAAGCATTAGTCTTAAGTTTAGCCCAACAATTAAATGATAGACAAGATTCATGTTCTCATTTTGCACGTGGTGTATCAAAGCATTTTTATATTTCATGTGACCTAAACTTCTTGGCTTTTACTTTCAGGAAATAATTGAGTTCTCTTTGGAGAAAACATGCCAAGGAGCCCTTCTGGAAACCCTTTCTAAGATCATGAAAGCTAGACTAGCAAACTGGCAACTAATTTCCTAACCACCACGAGTCAATTATCACCGTATGTTTTATTATATTTTTATCAATCATACATAATTGATAATCTAATCGATTGACTAATCGGTAACAAAACACATGTTATAAGCCAAGAATTCAGAGGTGGGTTATCTGGGGGCAGATCCGAGGCTGACTCACCTGGCAGTTTACTCTCCTGGAAAAGTCCAGGAGCGGAGGATTCGAAGGAGGGAAGCATCTCCCGTTGTCCTGATTGACTTGGGCACAACTAGTTAGTTGGCAATTAGTCTGTCACATTGGTTTTTCTGGGTCATAGTAGGAGGTGGGTGTTTCTAACACTACAACTTTTTCTTTTTTAAAGATGTATTTATTTATTTGAGAGTAGGGGGAAGGGGCAGAGGGCAAGAGAAACAACCTTAAGCAGATTCTGCACTGAGCTCAGAGCCCCACGGGGGGCTCGATCTCACGACCCTGAGATCAGGACCTGAGCTGAAACCAATAGTCAGACGCTCCACCGACTGAGCCCCCTAGGTGCCCCTGTTTATAGTCCAGCTTCTACTGGACCTCTTCTTCTTCATTTCTGCTCAAAATGTACCACATGGGCCTCCTGGGAATGCCAGGGATATTCCTGAGAAAGAATCAGGTTTTGATGAACACAGCCCACACGGGGAGTTTCTGATAGACAATACATTTCTATTCTTTGTAAATAAAACTGTAACTGTTGGGCCCATTGTTTAATTCATTAGCTTGTAAAGCAGAAAAATACTGTGCAAGCAATCAGTGATCCCACCTCCTTGGTGGAAAGGAAAACATGAGCAGTGAAGGAGACCCAGATCCAGACCAGCATGTTTATCCTGGAAAAATGGTGTCGTGACCCCAGTCCGGTGCTCCTGGAAGCTTCAGTGGCCTGGACGGTGTCTGTGGAGCTCCTTGGGCCCCAGCTGGGTCTAGCTGTCCCCGCACGCCCAGGCGAGCGAGAGCAAGGCTGGCAGGAAGGAAAAGCATGTCGAACAGACCCTGCTGGGATGAAGAGCTCAGCCTCCCCGCATGCTCAGCAAATCCAAGGGCTGCTGGACGGGGCGGAGCCGAGCCCAGAACAAAGTCCCACCCATCCGCGTTGACAAATCTGTTCATCACAGGCACTCGGGGCAACACGTGGTCTCACCGCCCTGCTGTTCCTTCTGGGTTGAAAACCTGACCCGCCTGGCAGTGCCCATGCCAATGACTCAGCACCTAGCTGGGAGCGGAGCTTTGCCAGAAGGTGCCGTGAGGCTGATGGGCGGAAGCAAGCCAGGCCTTCCCGGGGCACCTTCCACCCTGTGCACGCATGGGTGCATGTCAAGGTCACTAGGAGTCGATGGAGTTCAGATTTCCAGTCTTCAGCTGGGAGGAAGGGGCATTTGCTGCATATTTTTGCCTGAAGGTCTGTTTTGAATTTTTGACTGGTGAAGAACTAAAAATTACACCTCCTCACAGCTACTGCTCACGTCCCTGGTAGCATCACGCTTCCCGCCAGCAATAGGGTAGAATTTCTATTCGCTTAAAAAAAAAAGCCTCATTAAAACTTCCTGTTCACTGCATTATTAGGACCATGTTCATTTTCAGGCAGGAAGTTGGGTTAGGGTGTCTTAAAGCGAAGGTGGGGCAGTGTGAGGTGCTTGGGGATGACGTTGAACCTGGAACCCTACACAGTCGGAGCCATCTCCAGGGGCGAGTGTCCGCCTCGTTCTCTGCCATATTCTCTTCCTTCCAACGTCACTTCCCCAGTGAGTCTGCTTTGTTTTTTCTTCCTTTACACTCCTGGCTGGCCGATATGTTCTGCATCTCCTGGCGCACACGCAGGGAGGGGCTGGCTTTCCGGCCCGGCGGAGGATGGCCAGAGCCTTTGGCACCCCACGGATGGGTCCGCTGGGCTCGGGGATCTCTGTGGTGCGGTTAGTGACCCTGGTCACAGAGCACAGCCCCAGGGCTTCTCGGGGCAGATGGTCCTGTGGGGAGTTTGGAAATGTGCGGAGACCTTTTTGTCTCCTGTCGTAACTGAACGCACCAAGCACTTACAGATCGAAATAGATGTTATCTATGGGTTCCTTTCACCTTATTTTTCTTTCTGTGAGACTTTGGTCGTCATGGTTATTCTTTCTGAAAGTATGTAGAAGTTACATCATCCAGGAGTCGTCAGATGAAGATGGCATCCCCGAATACCGGTGCTGAGCGGGTGGATAGGGGCTCTGACGGGTCGAGAACCTGGGGTTTCCTATATACAGACGTGAGTTACTTTCTTCCAAGGAATGAATGCATCTTTTCTCACGTTTCAGATGTTGATCCCTCACTTTATATAAACCTCCAGAATTTGGGGCAGGCGGCAATACCTACCATTTCCTGAGCAGTGCCCCGTCGTGGACCCTGGCTCCCTCTCCGATGGAGGGGGCTGGCAGCCGGCCACCCGCCACGCTCGGGACCGCGCAAGGCCGCCCAGTGGTGCGTGTGGGCGCAGTGGGCCCGTGAGTCTCCAAGTCTCACCGTTCTGCTCTGGGTCTTGGCCCTGCTTCTTGCATTCGTTTTCCCCTCGGATGCCAGCATTTCATGCTGCCACCTGTCCCGCCCAACTGATGGGAGGTCCTGAATTATTCTGTACCCGCAACTGAAGGGTGATGGGCTACTTTCTCTTTTAGTGACATCACACACAGTCTCAAGGTATTGGTGGCCTGTAGAATTTCCTCTGTCAGTTTGGATAAGACAGATTATTTTACGTCGAGGGGAGGCTGGGACACATGGATACCCCGTTCAGTTGAACATCCGATTCTTGATTTCGGCTCAGGTCATGATCTCAGGGTCGTGAGATCGAGCCTCACGTCTGGCTCTGCACTCAGCAAGGAGGCTGCTTGAGACCCTCTCTCTCTCTCTCTCTCCCTCTGCACCCCTGCCCTACACGTTTGCTCTAAAATAAATAAATAAATAAATCTTTAAGCTGAGGGGAGGTTGGTAGTCGGCACTTTATTGAGAGCTACATATGTATGTTTAAGTTACACTGAACTCGTGTGTGGGAGAGGAATGTCAAGAGTTGAATGATGTCTCCCCCAAAAGCCATGTAGAAGTCCAAGTCGCTGGTCGCCGAGCATGGTGTTGTTCAGAAATAGGGCTGTTATAGATGTAATTTGTTATGATGAGGTCCAGTGGAGTGGGGCAGACCCCTGGTTCAGTCAGTCCTCATGAGCAGACGGCTGTGTGAGCACAGGGACACACGGAGAGAAGGCCACGATGAAGGGTGAGAGACAAGTGATCCAGCTAGAAGCCCAGGAACGGCATGGACTGCCCACAGCCAGCAGAAGCTGGAAGAGGCCGGAAGGCTCCCCTGCAGGTTTCGTAAGGAGCACAGCCCCGTCCACACCTGGAGTTTGCATTTCTGGCCCCCAGCACTATGAGAGAATACGTTGCTGTTGTCTGCTGTGGACTCTTGTTACGGCGGCCCCAGCAAGCAAGTCCAGGAAGAAGAGGGGATGTGTCCTATTTGGGACATCTGGTCGGGGTGACCTGAGCGGCCAGCATTTTCCTGCGTGATAACCAGTGCTGTATCTCTCTGTACCCCCTGGATCTTGACCTCCTAACACAAACGGATATTTAAGCAAACAAAAAAAGATCAAGGTCAAGTTGTCAAATAAGTAAAAATAAACATAAAAAGATAAGCGATTTCAAGGAATGTTTTGTTTATTTTGGAGAGCTGTGAGATGCCCTGAGATGGGTTTTCGGTTTTCATGTGAACGGTGCACACGGGGTGCCTTCTGGTGGTAGGAACCCCAGTGGATCAGCCGTGAGGGCTGGCAGCGCACGCAGAAGCCTTGGGTGGGTTTGCGACCTCCTTCCAGAACTCTGAAAGGGAAGGCTGCTTTTCCTGTGATCCCTGCGCACCAGCTTCTGGGTGCGGGAGCACCAGCTCCCCGCGGGGCCAGCTTCTTCTGGCTGATCTGTGTCCTAATTCCCAGAGGGGTTCCCTTAGTGAGCGAAGCCGTCTGCCTTGTCCCTTTCTGTCTTTTCAAACCCCCTCAGTGGCACCCAGGGAACGTGCCCTTTTCTCTCTTCTTAGCACCTCGTCACCCACCAGGTCTGCTTCTCCCTGGGTCCCTGGATCATTTCTCTTCATATATTAAGGGCTGACTTGACACTCAGCCACACCCAGGACATGGGAAATTCTATCAGAACTCCCTAGTCTTCAACCAGTAAGTGGCATTAAAAAGGAGGAAGCTCTTCAGAGCGAAATCCACGGCGTAAAGGGTGTTGGCCTTGTTGGCTTAGGTCCTCATTTAAGCACAGTGTAACGGGACATTGTGGCGAGAACTGGGGAGGAGGGCGCCTGGACTGGGGCCGCCTGCACCATGATACCGGCTAAGCAGGTTATTACTGTAGGTTTTGCTGGAGATGACAATGGTCTTGTCCTTAACCTTGAGAGAGGCGGACTCGGGTTTGTTTACAATTTGCTCTTGTATTTTCTTGCCAAAAGCTACAGCGGAGCTGGGGTGCGGCGATGAATCAGAAGACAGGGCGAGGCCGCCCGGGTTCTTTCCTGTTTGTGCAGGTTGTAGACTTTTCACAATTCGACGTTTAAAGAAGAAAGGGTACATGGGCTGTGAGCCCTCCGGGGCCAGTGCTGTCCCCAGATTCATGATTAGGGCCCCAAGGAATTCATTTATTATTTATTTCTTCAAGGTTTATTTATTTATTTGAGCGCGAGCGCGTACTCGGGGAGGGGCAGAGAGGAGCGAGGGAATCCTCTAGCCAGACTCTCCACGGAGCGTGGGGAGCTGACGCGGGGCTCGATCCCAGGACCCTGAGATCATGACCTGAACTGGAATCAGGAACTGGCTGCTTAACCGACTGAGCCACCCAGGTGCCCCATCACTGAATTCATTTCATCACCACGATGACAAAGGGCGAATTCGAGTCATGCCCCCATGGGTTTCCACCGGCGTCCCAGCAAGGGCACTGCCCCATTTTCTAGTTTCCACAGCCTGGCAGCTTTCTGTCCGAAACTGCGAAGATGAACATCCAGGGGACCAGTGGCAGAGGGCGGACGGTGGGACCCCGTCCCGCGGGGGTGGCTTCTCTGGTGGGGCAGCCCCTGCTCTGTCGGAGCGTCTGTGTTGTTGGCCTGCCCGAAGCCTGAGCTCTGGGACTCTTTGTTCCAGAGAGAACCGAGGGGGAGTCCTGTCGCGTCATGCCGGTTCAGGTAAAAACCGCCTCTTGGAAAGGACACCCCTGCCACAGAAGTTAGCACACTTGCCCAGGCCTTTGTCAAGGACTCTCTCCTCGGAAGGAGCCAGGGCTCTTCAGGGAAACGGCTGATGTCAGGGCCAGGAAACCCTGTGTGGGTCCGTGAGCCTGGGTGCCTTATGCCACAAAATACAGAGTGACTTTAAAAGACAGGACTGGGGGCGCCTGGGTGGCTCAGTCCTTAAGCGTCTGCCTTCAGCTCCGGTCATGATCCCAGGGTCCTGGGATCGAGCCCCGCATCGGGCTCTCTGCTCCGAGGGAAGCCTGCTTCCTCCTCTCCCACTCCCTCTGCTTGTGTTCCTCTCTCACTGTGTCTCTCTCTGCCAAACAAATAAATAAAATCTTTAAAAATAAAATAAAATAAAAGACAGGACTGGTCAGAAGGACCCAGGAGCCACCTCGGCAGGGCTCCCATTGGCCAATCCAGCAGACCTGGGCAGGCAGCTGCATATACAGTAATGACTTAAAACCTCTGCAAACAATAGGGTCAGTGAGTCCGTAATGATAATGAGAGAATAAGTAAATGGGAGGGAAAGGAGGCCTTTCATGGGACATAGGGCTCAGCAATTTCTTGAATGATTGGACAAATTAGTGCGTTTCTATCATGGAGGTGTCCTTCCCAAGGATGAGTTTTTATCTGGACCAGCATGAAAACGCCTCTGCTGGGTAATGACTGTGACGTGGGGACAGTCTGCGGTCGTCATGGGGAACACTGGCTCGGGCGAGAATCGCCATGGATGCCGAGTCTAAGCAGAATATTTTGTGAGGGTCAGCGTCTGTGCTGGCCATCGTGTGTCCCCTCTTGGACTAGTTGCTCATCACAAGGGAAGCCATAGTAACTGCGGGGCAGGAAGCTGGTGATGCCTCGATGGGGTGCTCGTTCGCATTCCTAGTGAGGGGCCGATGGACAGGGCATTCCTCCAGGCAGGATGCCCGGATTGGGACCCAGAGTTGCATACGTGGGTCACTTGCCAGGAATGCATCAAACCCTAAATGAGGACAGTGCCACTGGGAGGGAGAAAGACTGTTCTTCAGAAATGTAATGTCCTAAGAGGTAAAGACAAGCTGTAGGAATTCCAGAGTGAACGTAACTACAGATGTGACGAAGGGAGGCAGATGCTGGGCGGTGTGCTGAGCTGGAGGAAAAAGTGCTTCACGGAGTATCGGTGGGCCAGTCTGCAGAACTGGATATGGATGGGACCCTCGCCAGGTAGGGTGATGGAAAGGGACTGGGGTGGGGGCCCATGGCTGCCGTGTGTCCTGCGAACCCCAGACAGCGCAGCGTGGGCTGGACTGCGTTCAGTGTGGCTGTGTTTCTGTGTTTCTAGGAGCCGCCCCTCAGGAACCAGGATACACCCACCCTGGGCAGTTCTGCCTGTGACACTCATTGCTCTCGACCCTTCCTCCTGTCTCTCTTCTTTCTCACCCAAGCACAGGCCAGGCCTTCTCTTCTCCGTCTAAGATTCCGTAAAGTGCCAGAAGGTGCAAACTGCTCATTCTTCCTTTGTAGATGGGCTGCCAATTGGTGAGCTAAAAGATATATTTGACATTTTTTAAGCAAGTAGTTAATGAATAGCTTCTTTGTTTTTTTAAGAGTGAGCCTCTTATGCGGCGAGGGGAGAGGGGAACCTTCCTACACTGTTGGTGGGAATGCAAGCCGGTGCAGCCACTCTGGAAAACTGTATGGAGGCTCCACAGAAAGTTAAAAATAGAGCTACCTACGACCCAGCAGTCGCACTACTGGGTATTTATCCAAAGGATACAAATGTAGTGACCCCGTGCCCCAATGTTTATAGTAGCAATGTCCATAATAAGCAAAATATGGAAAAAACCAAGATATCCATCACCAAATGAGTGGATAAAGAAATGTGTACACACACACACACACACACACACACACACGAATATTACTCAGCCATCAAAAAGAATGAAATCTTGGGGCGCCTGGGTGGCTCAGTGGGTTAAAGCCTCTGCCTTCGGCTCGGGTCATGATCCCAGGGTCCTGGGATCGAGCCCCGCATCGGGCTCTCCGCTCAGAAGGGAGCCTGCTTCCTCCTCCCTCTCTCTGCCTGCCTCTCTGCCTGCTTGTGATCTCTGTCAAATAAATAAATAAAATCTTTAAAAAAAAAGACTGAAATCTTACCAATGACGTGGATGGAACTGGAGGATATTATATGCTAAGTGAAATAAGTCAATCAGAGAAAGACAATTATATGATCTCACTCATATGTGGAGTTTAAGAAGCAAAACAGAGGGTCACATGGGAAGGGAGAGAAAAATAAAACAAGATGAAACCAGAATGGGAGACAAACCATAAGAGACTCTTAATCATAGGAAACAAACTGAAGGCTGTTGAAGGGGAGAGGGGTGGAGGGCTGGGGTAGCTGCGGGATGGGCGTTCAGGAGGGCACGTGATGTGATGCGCACTGGGTGTTACATTCAACTGATGACTGACTGAAGTCTGCCTCTGAAACTAAAAGAATGAAAGAAAGAAGAAAGGAAAGAAAAGAAAAGAAAAGAAAAGAAAGGGAAAGAAAAGAAAACAAAGGAGAAAAAAAGAAAGGAAGAAAGTCCTAATGAGTCAAAGAATAAAAAGAGTGAGCGTCTTCTGGTGTCTTGGGTTCTCAATATATTCGTTTCTGAAGTGGCATTTCTGGTAAAGAAGCGTATACAGCTGGAACGCATGGTTTTCATTGATAAACATATGGTATTTCAAAACCATGTCATTACGGGATCCTGATACACCCCACCCCACCTCGGTGCTTCTCTAGGCTCTGGAGCATGACCCAATGCTGCCGCGGGTTTTCACCTGTCAGGAGGGCTCAGTGGTACCTAAGTAGGTGCGCGGGGAGTCCCAAGCCTCGCTCTCTGGGGCAGCTCTCACGGGGCCACAGGCTTCCCGTGTCTCTGCCTGAGCCGTTCCCTGGCTCTGCTGGGGACCATGGCTGGCTGGCTAGTGGGCAGGCGTGATGTGCTAGGGAGGTAATGTCCCGGGAGTGACTCAGTCAATGGGCACAGTGTTGGTGGGTGGGTGGATAGCTGGCTTCCTCCCGTCTCTGGGGGCAATGCGGAGACAGACTCCTTGCCCTCTCTGGAGTCCCCGCTGGGCTGTGGCCCCATTGCCTGTGACTATATCCTTACCACAACCTTCCTTGTGTCTCCTCCCTTCCCTGTGTCACTCCCACACTCTGGGGTCACCTCTCCCATGAACTCTGAACTTGTAGGCTTGTCCCAGCGTCAACTATCAGGGGACACCCGTCTGAGACATACAGGCTTTTCATCTTTATTGCTGTAGAAATTGGCTCTTTCCAGAAAGCGTGATGATGGGCCATTGCCTTTTACTCATTCATACACTCATTTATTGCGTCCCACAGTGGGCTACAATCCTTATAGAGACTCAGACCTGTGGGCACCAACTGGGCGGGCGGCAATGGCCTGGAGGAAGCCACGGGGGAGGGCGTGTGCTGGGACAGAGGGAAGGACAGCCCAGAGGGACAGGGAGACTAAATATAAAGCAAATATGCTTGAAAGGTACTCTTAGAAGTAGAACAAGCTTTTTTTTTTTCAAATGAGCTTTGGAGTTGTGCCAAGGCTGGCTTTCCCACAAACAAAATTGGCCTTTGCAGAACAATCTGTTGCAATTTGAGTTGATATTTCCAGCCATGTTGCAACGCAGCCTGGGTTGGTACAATCGTGACAGCACTGGCTGACCTGACCGTTTTGGAGCGGCTCGCTGCTGCCCCATCTCAGTTCCCTGCGCCACGGATGAGAGGACGATCCTCGAGCTTCACGGGGCCTCTGGCCGAAACAGGAGGAGCGCAGAGCTGGGAGCTGGGAGAAGTGGGTCTGAAGTTCACGTGTTGCCCGTAATGGACTGTGACCTCGGCTAACAAGTCCTGCAACCTCTTTGAGTCCAGATTCCTTGTAAATTATAAACTATAAAATTGCGAAACAATGGGTCAGGGACGAGCAGGGTTTTGGCTGCAGAAGCCAGGTGAGGAAGCACATGGTTGGACGGTTCCTTTTAAACACGAGAGCAGGGTAACTTGGAGACTCAGGAGTCTGCAAGCCTGTGTCTGCCTTCGTGTGTAGAGTTCGTGATTTCTTCTTCCTGAAAGGAGGTAGCGTGCTGCTCCCGGTGTCCTCGAAGACCCCTTGTGGCTTAGAGGCTTGGCGATCACTGTTCGAGCCTCAGATAATAGTGGGGGTTTAATCTGACATCTTTTGAGATACCTGATATGTCTTGAAAACGATATGTACAGGGTTATAAAAGAGATGTTTTTCTAAAGAGTTTATTTGAGGGAGAGCAAGAGGGAAATGGAAAGAGCACACACAAGGGGGTGGGGAGGGGAGGACCAGAGGGAGAGGGAGAAGCAGGCCTGCTGAGCAGGGAGCCTGATGCGGAACTCGATCCCAGGACCCTGGGATCATGACCTGAGCCGAAAGCAGAGGCTTTAACCCACTGAGCCACCCAGGCCCCCCAAGAGAGGTGTTTTTAAACTGTGATCTGTGTGTACCTTTGTAGAATTCTGAATACACCTGTGAGCTTGGAGATGTCTCGGGTAGGTGTGAGGTGTGTGGGCCATTCTTCGGCCCCTGTTCCAAGTACACAGAGAAGTGATGCTCATCTCCATTTTGTCTTACAGGGATCCACTGTGCCCACGACATCCCAGTGGGAGAGATGAACTCCTTATCAGATGGAAATATTTGCTTGTTTGACTTTTCCTACATCATACTTTCTTTCCTCTGGTTGTTTATTCCCAGTCAGTCCTATTTATAAGTCACAAGACTTCACTCAAAAGCATCACTCCAAGTCCCAAGGACCCATGCACACCAGAGCTCACCTTTTTTTTTTTTTAAGATTGATTTATTAATTTTGAGAGAGAGAGAGAGAGAGAGAGAGACAGAGAGTGCAAGGAGTGGGGGGGGGGAGGGAGAGGGAGAGAATCCCAAGCAGACTCCCCGCTGAGCACAGAGTCCAACGCGGGGCTCAGTCTCCCCCCTCCCCCCCAAGGATCATGACCTGAGCCCAAACCAAGAGTCAGGGTTTCACTGACCACGCCACCCAGGCACCCTGAGAGCTCACTGTTTGGAGCACAACCTGCTTTAGGAATATGAGTTCTAGTCGTTCCAAGTCTGCCATGCAGGGTGCTGGTCCCCAACAGTTATGCATGCGAATCTCTCCCTCCCTGCCCCCTGGCTGGCCCGCGCCGTTTCACAAGAGCACCCACGCTGCCTGTGCCTCCCTGGCTCCTGAGGCCCCGGCCCCGGGTGAGCTCCCTTAGCAGGAGCACCAGGCAGCCGGCAGGGGAGGAGCAGGGCGTGTGGCCTCCGTTCTGCCTCACCAAGGACTGCAGGGCTGCAACTCCGCTGACGAGGCCTTCCATCATCCCAGGGAGGCCTGTGACCACCGCCCTTCCCTGTGTCCATCTGTCCTTCCCTCTGCCGACGGGCAAGCGGTGCCTTGCCTCCATGAGCCCCGTGTGGCTTCTTGGTTCTTGGATCAGCAGCTTAGCAAATGCAGCAGCACTGAGTTGGATCTCAGACCCTTGGCGTGGTTTCTGTTCTCCTGATCAGATCCTGACTGATGCCCAGGGGATGATGGCTTCATTCCACACTGGAAGAAACAAAGGCAGAGATCACGGAGCTAACTGAGGTGCAAAGGTCAGTCCCAGGCCTTCAAACCACACTGCTGGGGATAGCCTGTAGACCAGACCACCTCAAGTCCAAAAGGCCTGAAAGCTGGACAGGAACCTTTCGATGTCTCATTGTCTCATGATATTAGAGCTCCGAACGTGTTGGTTTGGACACCCAGAATGATCTTCTTAAAGTCAAAGAGAAGCAGAAAGCACATTGTTTTAGATACATAGTTGATTCTTCTCATTCTCAGCAAAAGTTAGCTTTGAATGTGTATTTCTGAGGATGATGAAATGCATATGGGCTGTGACATACAGTTCCTGAGGCAGAAATGTAACTTGTGAGCATTTCCTCTCATCCCATCCTTCATTCCGGGGGCAAGGCCTTGATTACCACCCCTCATACCCAACCTTGGGAGCTTCCTGTCCAGGGCTGGGCTGTCCCGCATCTGGTGGCCAGAATTTTTGAAAATTATCCTTTCTTCACGGACTAGGACTTTCAGCAATACCGCTAGCAAGAACCAAGGTGCTCCTTTTAAATGTTTTGTTATTCTTTTTGTTTACTATTTGATCAAGATACTAGAGAGCAGGGCAGCTGGCTGGCTTAGTTGGACGAGTGTGCGACTCGATCTTGGGGTCGTGAATTCGAACCCCACGTGAGGTGTAGAAACGACTTAAAGAATTTTTAAAAAGAAAAGAGAAAGGTACTAGAAATCAATTTAAGTGGCCAAAGAGTATTTGTAAGTTAAGTATTAATTGCATCACGCTCTATATAGAGAAGAGAGTTTTATCAAATCAAAGTTTTAGAGCAAGAGATCGAGAGTGGACCCAGAAGAGGGGGTTTCATTTTGGTGTGTGTGTCTCTGTGTTCATGTGCTTTAGGAAGGAAGAAGACCAGTGTCTGGTCAACGCCTGCGGACCAGAAAGCTGATTTTGTGCTCTGTGCTCTGTCGTACTGGTGCCCTTCTGGATCGGCAGTGGGGTGGTTTCTGTGTGCGTGGGTGAGATTGCAGAAGCCTTCAGTGTGTTCTGAAGTGCAGGGCTTGTTCGTTCATTCCGTTGTTTTTAGAAACCTTTTATTTTATAAGGCAGTATTTCACATTTTGTTTTTGGCAACTAAGAAGCTTTGAAGTTGGGGTAATGCTCCGTGTTGACCACTGAGGGGGAAAGGTGGAAGTTAGGTAATCTATTACTAAATCTTAGCATGAGAAGATCTGAAGGTGGAAGAAAACTGTAATTTGGTGCAGAGGCTGGACATTTAGGGCACAAGGGGAAGGAGTGTTTGTTTTTTTTTTTTTAATTGATTTCAGTTGTTTTACGTTATGATTTTGAAAGAGGCTCAGACTAGTTAGGGATCTCTCTAATGGCTAAACGGGGGCCTAGCCCAGTAGCCTTTGTAGAAAGTTCTCACCCCTCACAGACACACGCAGCAGGACTATGTGAATGACCCCGTGTCCGGGGAGGAGTGCCCCCGGAGAAGACCGCAGGGCCCCTGTGACCTCTGCGGTCAGCGGGCCTCACTCCGTGTTGCCTCCAGAGCCCCACGTCTGAACTGCCCCCTGCAGGGTAGTTCCACGCCCCGAAGGAAGGAAGTCCATGGAGTTCCCAGAGCTGTTCCATGTTTGTCAGTGAAGGCCGTGCCGGGAGGGGTCCCTGGCCGTCCTGTGGGACAGTCCCGATGTCTTACCGCTGCCCGGTGCTGGGGCCTCTCACTCTGACTTCCAGTTCAGCGTCTTTCCGTGGCGTGTTTATGGCGCTTTGAAAGGGAGGACGGTGGCTCAGGGATGTGACCAGAGGTCCAGGGAGGGGCCTCCACGTGGGCTCAGACTGGGTGATGGAGCAAGTTAGGCAATGGCATCCGATTCCGTCCTCGCGTGCTGGAGCTCAGATGCTGGCCCACCCCCCACCAACAGGGGGATTCTTGGCAATTTGTACAAACTCTTCGTGTCTTCGTTTCCTCTTTCATGTAAGAAAGTCACGGCACTTACATTGTAAGGTCATTGTGAGAAATCAGTGAGTGTGTGAAGAGTGTAGCGTTTCATGGTGTTTAGTAAGTGTTCAGTAAATGCTAGCTCTTCTCGGGGATTTGATAGGACGTCCAGGAGCACGTGTTGTGCTAGAATTTTAACATATTTACACCGTAAAGCCTGAATAATGAGCCGCGGCTTCGGGGACCCTCCTAGAAGGCGTCCAAGCCGTACCTGCGATTGTACATGCCTTATGCTGTTGTCAAACAGCTTTATTGAGATATAGTTCACGTACCCATACGTGCTCTATTTTGAGAGTGGAAAATATTCTAAATCTGGAATTCTGGCCAAGACTGAAATAATATGACCATTATTGGACATGCAAATCTAAAAATAGGATTTCTTTTATGTATTATTTCCCACAGCTAGAACTGTGTCTGCTTACCTTAACACAGAATTGCATTTTCAAAAGCAATATGAATTACGTAGCTCAAATTAAACATTTTGTAATAATTCTGTTACTTTGGCTTAAGTCTCTTCTATGCAGATCTTAAATTCTGAATGTATACAGCATGATGTGATTATACCAACTTACTGATGAATGTCTACAAGGAACTAAGTAAGATCGTGGGGGAGCATCCAGCATTTTTATTATCAAATATGGGTGTTCATTTTCATAAGCTGCTTTGGTTTCTAGCGCTGGCTTGAACTGAGCAGGCGTGAACAGAAGCGATACTGTGGCCCGTGTTTACTGAATCAACAGATGGGCCTTGTCTCTTCCAGACTTTGACATTTCTACATTTGACATGGTATTCTGTTTTGGTTATGTGTCATGGGCGTAGAAATAATATTTCCACATCTCTGGAAAAATGCCATTTCTCATTCTTCCGTGCTGATTTATTTTTGGTTGACAGCCCTCAAGATCTTCAAGCATTTGCTCTTTGGAAGAGAAGAACTAAACGTCTCACAACTCGACACTTGCGGGTATTGCCCTGGTGTAAATGTCTGCACACAACACCGCAGTCAGCTGCATTCTACTCCCACCCCCATCATTGCTGCCCTATATGCGGTAGAACTTTCTAGAAGGGATTCCTGAGTGCTCAGGCATAGTCAACGAAAGGTGAAATTCCTAGTAATTTCATGGTTCTGAAAGTGAGTTGCTCACTCCCAGGTCACATACGTATGTCAGCTTTTCATCTCTAAGAAATTCAAAAAATGCTCTAGAAACCTGAGAACCATGACCAATGACCTCTTATTAAGTTTTGACTAAAAAATAACATATCAATAAGATCATTGCAATACCTCATTGCACCTCATACGGAGTTTCTTATACATGAATGACATTATTCACATCAAAAAACTCGACAATATTTTAAATCTTATTTAAAACTCTCATTTCTTTAACTTTGTTTCCAAAAGGCTTAATTTTTCTTGTCTTGCTATTTTTACTAGAAGCCTCTAATTATTCAAAATGCTTGAAGCATGGGATTTTTGATTAACTATTAACCAGTTTAATTAGAACTGAGACTGTCCCAAACCGTCAAACGTATTTCAAATGTTGCTTGAATGGATAACAACTATTATTATTATAAACTTAATATGGTAGAAAACTGATGGTGAACAATATTTCCCATAATTGGGTTTCTGAAATGAGAATAAGTCAGAGTACTACCTGTTTCACATCGGAAAGTTAATAGACCATAATGAATCTTGGAGGCTCTAGAGTGTGATGGGCGCTATCCGGTGGCTCTCCTTCCAGCCAGGGGGACGGTAGGTGTTCATTATCTCAGTTATTTTGGTGACAAGACTCAGGTTCTCAGAAGGCTCCCGAGGAAGGACCGGGTCCCTCTGATCACTGGGGCCTCAGCACGTGTCACAGCACCTGAAGCAAAGCTAGGCGCGCCTGTCAGCAGCCGTCGAGGGAAAGGTGTTTCTGTATGGCTGATGTCAAGCGAGAGTGCTCTAGATTGAACTGCAAGGAAGACTGAGGTATGTGTGTTCCGACCCCAGGATGTTGTCTTAAAAAAACACTCCCCTCCCCAATCCGCTTACTTGGCATCTGGATACTGGCTGGATGCTGACTCAACACTGAGTTTCTCGTACTTCTGGTGCTGAGGTGAAATGGGGAGAACGCGATCCCGTTTGGGTTCTACTGTGATAGGCAAGACCCAGAGCTTTGCAGACAGACTTGGTGTGAAGACTCCTTGACATGTTAGCCTAGTCCAGGGTCTACAGTTGTAGGACTTAAGGCTTCGCTAACTGGCTCCTGGGAGCTGATCACACCTTGGGACCCCAGCTCTGGCTGTGACAGATGTCTGTGTGTTGCTTGGTGAGAACCATGTCACCTCCTCTTGGCCCCCCACCCTCTGACTTGCCCCTGACGTCGGGCATGGCTCCCCTTGGCCCTGGCAATCCCGACTCCCATCGCAGGGCTCTGGGGTGACACTGGATTTCTGCTCAGACCCCAGCGGATGGTCTGGGGGTGGTTATCTCCAGGGACTTTCTGCGGCCGAGCTGAGGGGAGCCCGCCCCTGAGCACAGAGGCTGCGGCTGAGAGCCAGTGCGCTGCTGCCGTTTCTGAGAAGGGAAGGGAGCCGGCTGCTTGAGAGAACAGAGAGAAGTTACAGGGGGAGGATTGCTGCAGGTGTCAAGGCCCAGCTCTGCGTATTCTTGAGGCGCAGCTGCGTCTGCGGCCTTCTTAACATTTGGCTCTTTAAAACTCGTTTGGATTCCAGGGGCAGTTAATTTTTTTTTTAATGTTTAAACTTGATTTCTGACGTTGGATGCTCAGGAAAAGGTCTGACCCACACGAGATTAATTTCTCAAGCACAAGGTCGGTTTGTTCCTGAACAGAATCCTGACTTAGCCCATAGAAGGTGAGTAGGGGCCTGAGAAGGGAGCGGAGCAGGCGAGCTCCTGAGGCGCGTCCTTTGGGAGCCGTGCTCCTCACGCCTGCAGGACACGGACCACACAGCCTGACCTCCCGGTTCTCCTTCCTCTTGGATCCGTGCGGCTCACTCTCTCCCCGCCCTGACACGTTTCCTAGTGTAAAAAATCCTTCTTCATGTAGATGAAGAACATTTAAAAAACAACTTTTTTCAACTTCAGCTACATCGAGGTAAAAATCGACATATAAAATTCTGAGATGTTTGAAGTGTGCATCGTGGTGACTTGGTGTCCACACACATTGCGAAAGGGGCCCCACCTGGCTGGCCATCCCACGTGTATCTTCTGTCTCTGGAGAGAACACTGAAGTCCCACCCTCTTAGCAAATTTCGATCATGCAGTACCACGTTATCAACTACAGTCGCCGCGTTGTACGTGAGATCCTCAGGCCTTCTCCATCTTGTGGGGTAAGTTTGGACCTCCCCTCCCATTGCCCCTTTCCTGCCCTCTGTTCCTTTAAGTCTAACTTTCTTGTAGATTCCACAGATAAGTGATGCTCTACGGCATTCGTCTCTCTCTGTCCGACTTAGTCCACTCAGCAGAATACGCTCAATGTCCACCCACGTTATTGTCCACACAGTACAGGAAAAGATGCCCGGCATCACTCGCCATCAGCGAAACACACCTCAGAACCACCGCGAGTCATCCCCTCGCGACTGTCACAGCGGCCAAACTCAAAAACACGAGAAGCCACCAGCGTCGGCGAGGATGTGGAGAAAAGAGGAGGCTTATGCCCCGTTGGTGGGAACGTAAATTGGTGCAGCTGCTGTGGAAAACAGTATGGAGTTTCCTCAAAAAATTAAAAATTAGAAATACAGTGTGATCCAGCAATTCCGCTTCTGGTACATACTCGAAGGAAATGAAATCAGGGCGTGGAAGGATCATCTGTGCCCCCCGTGCGCCGTGTTCATGCAGCAGTGCTCACTGGGGTCAAGACATGGAAGCAGCTAGTGTCCATCAGCGGGTGGGTAGATAAGGAAAATGGGGTAACTGTCCAGTGGAGAGTTATTCAGCCACGAGAAAGAAGGAAATCCTGCCATTGGCAGAAAACCTTATTTCCATATTCATCAACTATCCAATTACATTTTAAGATACAGTGTTTTCTGAAGATACATAAAGAGTTTAAACTTCTCCTTCTTGAATCTGTCACTTTCAGAAATAGTCTCAGAATGTACTTGATTTTTTTCCTGGTACGTAGATTGATGCTAACATTCTTCTCAGGCTGATATTTGATTAAACCATTTCAAAGCTTAGAAGGACCTGAGGCATGTGGCTGGCTCCATCAGAAAAGCAAGCTACTCTTGATCTCAGGGTTGTGAGTTCAAGCCCCACATTGGGTACAGAGCCTACTTAAAAAAAAAAAGTATATATATCAGTTTTTCAAAGCTTAGAGGGACATAAACTTCCAAGTCATTTGGGTGTATTCTTTACTTTTTTAATAAAAAATATAAGAACTCTTTCCCCTCAGCAGTGCATGGAGTCCAGAAAGCAAAGGCATCCTCTGCAGGAACGGGTCCCCTGCCCGGGCCCCCGACACTCAGCCCCGCGTTCCAGTTCACACTCGGGCGGGTTCTAGATTCTTGGAACAGAAGGAGAACTTGTGCGAGGGTTAGGAGAACACAGGGAGGCCTAAATGCAAGAGCCTCGTACCTGTGTCCCTGCTGTTGGGCCCACGGGGCACAGGAGGCCGTGCAGTCGACCCGCCTCGCTCCGCAAGCCTCTGAGCCGCGTCCGACCCCCGGGGCCCTGGGGCCCGCCGCATGGGTTTCGTTCTAAACCACAGAAGTGGGATTTTTTCTGATGAACTTCCCACTCCCCTTCCCTGTTCCTCGCGTCAGTAACCTGGGTAATGCATCGACCCCAAATTTTAATTTTTCTTTTCCCACAGATACTACAAATAAAGTCCCCCACCCCCACCCCGTGATTTTGGCTACACTGAGCGGCCCCTAACAGCAGGCACTCAAGGAGGAAACAGGGAGATCTGTGCTTTGAATTTTGCTGACAGAGAGAGTAGGGGCACTTTACACCCCTCCCCCCCTCCGCCGTCCCAGGGAAGACCACGCAAGCATCGTGCTTCTCCTGTGGGGAGAAGGTGGCTGGTGGCCCGCGTGGTACAGGTGTGGCCGCTGGGTGAGGACAGAAGGCGGCGCCTGGTGGAGCCCCGTCCGGTCAGCCGAGTGTCCCCCACGTCTGTGAGCCCCCTCCTTGCTCCCGTCCTGCAGGGCAGGCAGGACCCGCTTCTTTTCGATCTTCTTCCCACACCAGGGGCTTGTGCCCTGAGCCCACGTAAAAGTGACATGAGGCGTGATGGTCGTGGAAGAAGACTATGGTCCCGAAACAGGCCTTTCTCACCTAGTCATGCTGACTGTTGCAAAGTCACTTCTTAATTGCACGTAGCACGGGACTGGTTGGGTCACTTCTCTTCCCAGGGAGCAGATAATAATCACAGTCGTCAGCCTTCGGGGAGCTCTCCCCGCCTGCGGGGCACCTGGAGTCCGGTGTGTCTCGCCCCCTCATCTTTATCCTTCCCACCAGACTTTGAGGATCCGAGGAAGGTGCCATCGGTACCCCCGGTGGGAGATCAGGGAACTCACTCCAGGGCTCACGGCCGAGAACTCCAGGGCTCGTGCTCCCCACAGCCACCAGGCTGCGCACAGACAAAGCGTCTTGGCGCCCGAGGCCACATCTCTTCGTTCTCGTCCAAGCTAAATACTCACAATGGAATCTTCAGGTTTCTGCAAGTCACCGGGTCGTCTGACGGCCTCCAGACCCACGGGTTGGCCTTCCCCCTCTTCTTGGACCTCGGGATTCCCTCTCCCGATGGTAGAAACCTTCACTCACACACTCTGAAAGGAGCGGCGTAGAGAAAGGATGACTGGCCTCCCTCATCATTTGGACCTTACAGAGGCCCCTTGCCGATGGCTCACCGGCTCTGACATCGCTGGCGGCCGTCACTTTGTGTCTGGCGTGCAGAGTGCGGGGGACCGACACTTGAGCGAGAGCTCAGCGTCCTGTTCTTGTCAGTGACGGACCCTTCGCCTCCACGACAGACCGGCGATCCCTGTGCTCCACACACAGAAGGCTGTTCCGATTCTGCTGGGTCCTTCTTAATATTTGAAATATTTTTGGAGGTTGTGAGCCTCTTCTTGGGACTTGACTGCATCAAAATGTAGACAAATAGATGAAATTCAAAATTAAAGAGAAAAATACCCCAGGAGAAAAGATCTCACCTTTAGAAGAATAAAGACACTATGTTTTTTTCAAGATTTTATTTATTTGTCAGAGAGAGAGCGAGAGCACAAGCAGGGGGAGCAGCAGCAGGGCAGGGAGAAGCAGGCTCCCCGCTGAGCAGGGAGCCCGATGCAGGACTCAGTCCCTGGACCCTGGGATCATGACCTGAGCCAAAGGCAGAAGATTCGCTGACTGAGCCACCTGGGCACCCCAAGGATGCTATTTTTAACCTTGGCGTGTAAACGCTACATATGTCCATCTTCACCTCTCATTGCGAGCACCAAGTTTTCCTTGCTGGCAGCCCTTTGCTTCCCCTCTCATCAGATGCCCATCAAATATTAGCCAAGTCTCAGCCGTCATGAACGTGGCCAGAGGCGGGCGAGCCAAACTCAGCTTTCTGCAGCCCAGCTTCTCTCTGCGAAGAGCAGGGTAGAGGCGTAAGCACGATTTCAACGTCTCTAAGCACGGAGGTGACAGACTGCCTGTTTTCAGAGCCCTGCACGTGTGAGATGTGTCGTTCCCAGCTGGTGTGCGGCTCACCGGCCGTGCCTGCGGGCTCAGCAGCTCAGGCCCCGGCTCTCCTGGGATGGAGCCTCAGCGTAGACCTATCCAGCCGATGCGTGCTGGGCAGGCATGCATCATCTTCAAGCCTTTTACTCCGTCGTATTGGCTTCTTTCTGAGCCCCGCACCTCCCGTTGCTTCCAGATCCCGTTCTTCTGTGACAGCTGGCCCTGTGTCATCCAGGTTTGCAAACCTGTCGCCATTTCCAGATCTGCTTCCACCTTAACTGTCCTGATCATTTGAAGTCGAAGCCCACTGGTGTTACTCCTGGGATGTGTCTTCTCTCGGGGCTAGATGTCCAGGCCTTAGTTCAGCCCCTGCTCCTCACCTGGACCTTGGCCACCTTGTCCCAGCCGGCCTCCTGCCCCAGCCCCGCCCGAAGCACGGCAGCCCTTTCCCCTTGGTGCCAGGCCCTGCGCTGACTGTGGAGGGTCAGAGGGACACACCTAGCGCATGTGGGGACAGCCTTTAAGGGACTTACGGTGACAGCTCATCCTTTGCACGGCGGTCAGAGAACTCTCCCTCCGATAAGTCAGTTGGGCCTCGCTCACCCTCTTCCTGCCCCCTGGTCCCCTCTTGGGGACTCCAGCTCCCACTGGAACACCTGTCATTCTGTCTGCAAGCCCCAGCGGGCATGGAGGGTCTCAGAGACAGTCTGGGGTACCGCAGGGGAACCCGCTGTTGACTTCCTTTCTGGGGCCTCCCCTTTTGACAGGGTCTGTGGGCAGGAGACCACCTGCTGCCCCAGCGCCTGCTCAGGTGCCCCTTCCTGCCAGGCCCAGTGACTCCACCGTCGGAGGCAGGGGGAGGAGGCCACCGCCTCTGAGCCTGTGCCCCGTAGCTGGGCCGGGTTCCCACGGGGTGGGGCTGCGTCCCTCCACGTCGTCCTTGTCGCTGCCCTTCTCTGAGCACGAGAGCTGCCCTGCTCATCCGTGTGAGCGAACATGCTCCCCCAGGCCTGGCTACCAGAGACCCTGGGTCTGGGCCTCACCACAAGGGCTGGAGGCAGCCCACGGAGCCAGTTGGGTCCTCCAAGCCGCCTTCCTTTCGTGGGGGGGGTCCCCGCCCCCTGCTCCCTCTCTCATCCTCCTCGTCCTCTTCCGAGTGCCCTCGCACAGGTACCTCCTGCTCTGGTCACGGGCCCTTCCCGCCCAAGTGCTGAGCCCCAGAGCGCAGCCCCGCTCAGGGTACGGGCTGCAGGGTGCCCCCGCGCTGTCCCGTCCCCGTACTCCTGGCCCCACTTGGCTTCGTCAGCCTTGCCTAAGCATGATGCCCACTGTCCCCCGCTAGGCCTGGCTTTTCTCCTTGCCCTCTGCTGGGGGTCCGCGTTGTCCCAGGCAAGGGGTTTGGAGCTGTGCTGTGTCCTCCTGTCATGCCCACTGCCTCAGCCCCTCCGCTCCGACACGTGACAGCGGGCATCAGCGGGCGTCGGACATTCGTCTTCAGGGGGACGGCTACGTCCAGTGGATGTACGCCTGGTTTGCGATCTGGGGAGCTCCTGGGGACCGAGCGGCTGGCCCATGGGGCTCCGGTGTCCCTGGACTGCTTGCTCTCTGCTCAGAGCGGGCTCAGAGTCCAGGGCCAGGTGAGTGGGACAAAGGGTAGTGTTCAGACCTTTGGACTGGCAGGAACTTTCAGGCTCACACTCTGCCCTTGTTTGGTGACTCCTTCACGTCCCCGTTGTACAGAACAGAAAAGACAGACCTTGCTTCACCAGGTAGGAGGAGCCCCAGGGCCACACCTCCTCAAAGCAGGAGGCCAGGGGTGTTCCCTGACCAGGCGACACAGCATGGCTTTTGGAGAAGATAGATTTCTCTCACCCCTCCTAAAATTAAAATATCTTTTAAGGGGCACCTGGGTGGCTCAGTAGGTTAAGCGTCTGCCTTCGGCCCAGGTCATGATCTCAGGGTCCTGGGATTGAGCCCCGCATTGGGCTCCCTGCTGAGCGGGAAATCTCTTCTCCCTCTGCTTGTTGCTCCCCCGATTTGTGCTCGCTCTCTCTCGCTCTATCAAATAAATAAGTAAAATCTTTTAAAAGAATATATTTTTAAAAGGATTTTAAAGAAATTAAGTTCCCTGGGGGAAAAACAGCACGGTGACGTTTGTTAGGTAACTTTTGATTTCAAAGGTGGTCAGGTTTGGGGGGTTTCCCCTGTTTCTTTGTTTCCTCCGATGAATCCAACGGTGAACACAATCTTCTCTTCAGGAGAGTGTGGGACTGATTCTGGACTCCCTAGATCTCAAGCCATAAAAGCCTGAGGGGGACAGAGATCGCCTCCCTTGTCATATGAAACGCTGTGTGTCCCAGTCATTCTCCCTTGTGCTCCATGCCTTCAGCGGAACCCTTCGATCCCCGAAATGCTGAGTAGAGCCAGGCCAGCACCCCGAGGTCCTGGGCAAGGCTCTGCTCTGACACCACCCAGCACTGTCACGAACTCGCCACGCTCCGAGTTTGTCGGTTCTCGAAGGCAGGGGTTGCCTCTTTGTCAGTTTGGCGGCCTCGCTGCCGGGGACAGACCCCTGCGGAACAGAATGCCGGCTGTGGCGGAAGCCCTGTCAACAGCTTTCTACCTTAAATTTCATTGGACTTACTAGGTGATCCTGAAATTCCAATTAATCCTATACAAACGAATACTAAAGAAATGGCTATCTTTAAAAGACTAACCCAAGGAACCTGTCTTAAGAGAATGTCTTTGTAAATGATTACCAATTTATTACATTTCTGGGGCCTGAAATTCCTTGCAGTGGGTGTCCGTGGCCCTCTAGTGGCCCCAAAGGGTTAAAGCGTTATTTTAAGGCTCAGTAAAGACTGAGCTTTTCCCAAGATGACCATCGGCTTACCTGGGAGAATGGTAGTCGGCGGGCTGGAGTGAAACCACCTGGGGAAGGGGCGGAACGCAAAAGACAGGTGCTTCGAGCCTCAGTGCTGTAACCAACTGGAACAGTGAGTTGGCCTTTTATTATGTAGAATCCTTAACGCTGTTCCTCTGTTTACAGAACAAGAAACAAACCCCCAAAGCCGGAGGTGCTGGGGAAACAAAACTAAAAACCAAGAGCTCCCCCTTCTGACCCAATGAGGTTCTGAACGTCTTTGGTGACATTTCCTGAAAAGTGAGACATGCTGCCGCTTTCATTAGGAAAAGAATGGGTCTTGTCTTCTCCCTCTTCTCTCTCCTCAGGATCAGTGGAAAAGACAAAGATAAGATTTATTGCTCGGTGTGTTTCAGAATATTATGAGCAGCTTTGGTTCCCTCACTTTCTTTCATACGGAATCATTTTGTGATTTTAAGCAACGTTTGCATCTGGATCTGGGAAAGGTGTTTGTAAACACAGGTTCCCGTAAAGGGCAATCAGCCCTGTGCTCTTTTCTGTCTGAGCCCCGGGAAGAGAGTGAGGCCCTCACCTCTGGCATACACTGTAGGGGGGCTAAAAACATGGTGATGGAGACAACATTTCTATGAAATATTTTCAGAAATCAAAATTAATTAAAAATATCCATAATAAATCAAATATCACCATTTTAAGGAAAGGCAGTATCAGTACACTGGTTTTGCCCCACTTTCCCACTGTCTCCACATGACACTCTTTTCTCTTTGTCCTAAATGAGTTTTGTTACAGAAGCATTGTCTTGGAGTGGTTAAGGGCCCAGCCTCAGTAGCTGAAATACCTGGGTTTCAACCCAGATATTCCTACTTATGAGATGCCTGACACTGGGCGATGTTTATCGCATGAGTCCTTGAAAGTGGAGAAGCCTTACCAGCTGGGTCAGACCGAGGAGTGAAGAAGGAGTTGAGACTCAAAGGGAGAGAGGGTCTAACCCACATTGCTGACTTTGAGGACGGAGGCAGGGATCCAAGGAGTGAGAACGACTCCAGGAAGCTGGGAATGGCCCCCAAATGATAGCCAGCAAGGGTACAGTGACCTTGGCCCTGTAACTGCAAGGAATTGAATTTTCTTACTTTCAAAATGAGCAGGGCCTCGGCAGTCAGACGACAAAAAGAAATGAAAGGCCTCCAAATCAGTAAGGAAGAAGTCAAATTTTCCCTATGATACTCTATACAGAAAACTTGAAAGACTCCACCGAAATAGATTGCTAGAACTGATACATGAATTCAGTAGTCGCAGGAGACAAAATCAACATACAGAAACTGGTTGCATTTCTATACACCAGTCACGAAGCAGCAGAAAGAGAAATCAAGGAATGGATCCCATTTACAATGGCTCCGAAAAACGTAAGATCAAAACAAAGAGGTAAAAAAGATCTGTACCCTGAAAACTTTGGAACACTTATGAAAGAAAATGAAGATGCCACAAAGAAATTGGAAAACGTCCCATGCTCATGGATTGGGAGAACAAATACTGTTAAAATGTCTATAGGACCCAAAGCAATCTACACATTCCGTGCGCTCCCTGTCAAATGAGGAAGGTTACAGATCGCCCCCTCGAGTCCACAGATAGGATTGCAGGGCCTCTGACATGATTTGAACCTGGTGAGACCCATGTTGGGCTAATGATGTATACAGAGCTATAAGGTCAGAATTTGTGTTGTTTTAAGCCATTAAGTTTGTAGTGATCTGTTATGGCAGGCATGGAAAACAGTTATGGTTTCCAAATGGCAGAAGCTGGGGGGAGGGGGGTTGTGCTCGGAAACCGTGACCCGTGGCTTGCCAATATCCACAGGCACTAGCAGTTAATACCAGGTAACGGCACTAACTTGGTGGGAGTGAGGGGATATGGGCAGACCCCAGTGTTGTCTGCCCAGTGTTCTCAGTGAAAATAGGAATGCATGCACATGTGCACGCACGAAGTGTGAAGGGCCAAGACAGCAGCAATCAGATATGGTCTTCATTTTGGAAACCAAACTAGGTTTGATTCCAGGATTCACTAGGGAATACATAAAATGGACTTCGTGTCTAAACCCCAGGATGTGTTACGAGGGCTGTTTCGGGAGCAGATGGAAAATGGGTTGTCTTAGGGACACAGTCTTACACTTTTGTTTGTACCAAATTTCAAATTGTCACCGATAAAGGACGTGTGTGGGACGCTAACTGATTTCATAATGGTTTCTTCCTCTCTGTCTTTAGTTGGGGAGTTGGATCTGTTGTAAAGAGTTAAATGAAACTGATGAAAGAAGAGCAAAACGTTCTAACAAACATGAGACAGGTGATGCCAGACTGTCTCCTTGGAAGGAAACCTTCTATGAGGACAGGCACGGTGAGCACGTGCTTCCCGAATCCAGAAAGAAGCTTCAAATCATTAAGGATCTCGTGCTCCTTATTTATAGACCTCCTTATCCCTTTCTTTTTTCTTTTTTCTGTTTTCATTCTACCATTTCCCTTGATAGTCTGAGCCACTCCCATGACCTTAATACTTGTTCGCCTTTTTCAAATCTTCACCCAATCTTGATATTCTTTTTATTCAGTAGCCCATAGTTATCTCAAAACTTTGTACATCCAAAAGAGGCTTCGTTATCCCCCACAGTGCTGTTGCACTGAGCTCTCATTCTTTCTCACACACTCGGTCTTTCCTTTCCATCCTGTGATGAAGGACTTGAGTCAGTTTATAAAAATACATGACAGGGGTGCCTGGGTGGCTCAGTGGGTTAAAGCCTCTGCCTTTGGCTCCGGTCATGATCTCAGGGTCCTGGAATCGAGCCCCGCATTGGGCTTTCTGCTCGGCAGGGAGACTGCTTCTGCCTCTCTGCCTATTTGTGATCTCTCTCTCTCTCAAATAAATAAAATCTTAAAAAAAAATACATGACAATATCCAAGATCAAAATAAACCCTTGAATGTGATCTGGCCAAAGGAGAAACACGAGAAGCTAGCAGGTACGAGGAGCCCAGAAACAAATGTTAATTGGACCTTTATGATGGTAGGTGGGGGTCAGATTTCACTCTAAGCTTCCTAGGGACCAAAGAGAATGTGGAGGGTGCCTGGGTGGCTCAATGGGTTAGGCGGCTGCCTTCAGCTCAGGTCATGAATTCAGGGTCCTGGGATCGAGTCCTGCATCAGGCTCTCCGCTCGGCAGGGAGCCTGCTTCCCTCTCACTCTCTCTGCCTATCTCTCTGCCTACCTGTGATCTCCCTCTGTCAAATAAATAAATAAAATCTTAAAAAAAAAAGAGAGAATGTGGAACCACGTTCAGCTACAAGACCCATTAGACGCACAAGATTGCAACTAACTCACTTTCCGACAGTTTCCTGCTGCAGCCGGAGTGGTTGCACCACACCAAGGCAGGCTTTCTATACTGCGGCTAATGCTGTCCTTGACCCTCATTTGTTAAAACGTTCGATTTCCTAGACTGTTGCAACATGAGCGACTGTCTGCCACTGGTTACTATGTTATAGGTAGATATAGGGTAATGAGATACAGGCAGAAGGCCCTGTCGAAGGCATTGTTTCCAAATAAAAAGACAATGGAATTTTCTGAGGAGAAGGCACTGCTGTGTTTCCCTTGCTCGTTGCCACGTCGCGCCTCATGATTAAGGTGACAGAGCCGGAAGACAGGAGGATCCTAGGTCTGCAAGGGCAACTGGAAGCACTGTGATTGTCCCTGATTGTTGATTTTAAACCTCCTTATTACATATGGAAATAACCTTGTTTAAGCCGCATCCCCTCCCCCAACCAAGTTTTCATTTAAATTCAAATAAGTTAATGTATAGTTTCGTATTGGTTTCAGGAGTAGAATTTAGTGATTCATCCCTTACGTACAACACCCAGTGCACATCAGGACCGGTGCCCTCCTTCGTGCCCATCCCCCGTCTAGCTCACCCCCCTGCCTGCCTCCCCTCCAGCGACCCTCAGTTTTTTCTCTATAGTTCAGAGTCTCCTATGGTTTGCTTCTCTCTGATTTTATCTTATTTTATTTTTCTTTCCTTTCCCCTATGTTCATCTGTTTTATTTCTTAAATTCCACATATGAGTGAAATCATATGATAATAGTTTTTCTCTGACTACTTTCGCTTAGCATAATACCCTCTAGTTCCATCCATGTCATTGAAAATGGCAAGATTTCATCCTTTCTGATGGGTGAGTAAAATTCCATTGTGTATATAGACCACATCTTCTTTATCCATTCATCAATCAGTGGACATCTGGGCTCTGTCTATAGTTTTAAGCCACATTTTTTAAGGGTTTCTAGTCCTTACAGCTGAACATAATCCTAATTGATAAAATATCCCCATGATAAATATTGTATTTGTTTCCCAGGTCTACCATAACAAATCTCCACAAACTTGGAGGCTTAAGACAATAGATATTTGTTCTCTCACGGTTCTGGAGGCAAGAAGTCTGAAGCCAAGGCGTTGGCAGGCCATGCTTCTTCCACTGAAGGCTCGGGCGGAGAATCCTCCCTTCCTCTGTCCAGCTCCTGATCGTGCTAGGCTTTCCTTGGTGTTCCTTGGCCTGTAGCTCCTTAGCTCCGATCCCTGGCTCCATGTTTACGTGGCCATCTCTCTCGCTGGGTCAGGAGTCCTCTTCCCTTCCTGCAAGGACACCAGTCGCATTTGGTTTAGTGCCCACCCTAATCCAGTATGACTTCATCTCCGTTCATTATATCTGCAAAAACCTTATTTCCAAATCAGATCACATGTTGAGGTTCCGGGTGGACACGAAATTTTGGAGGACACCCACTGCAAATACCACATCAAACTTTTTGACGGTTGCCTATGAGGCAAGATAGAAGACTGTAGACCCTACATAGCCTCTATTTCCAACATTCAATGGAAGCACAACTAGAGAAGAAAATTGGCAAACTGCATTCGCCTCACCGAGTTCCACTTCACCCTCCCCGGGACTGGGTGACCATGTTGTTTGAGCTCCTGCAGACCCGTACTCAGCTCTAGCTGTGAGTGCGAATCACACGGGGATGGGCTCAGGAAGCAGTGAGAATCTCTCCCTAAACCGGGGCCACAGGGATCAGGAGGGTGGATGATCTGAATGGGGCTGTGGGAGTGCAGCTTGGAGGGTTAGGGAAAGAGCTGTTCCTTGTCCGTCTGTCGTAAATGAGGGGAGAGGTGGCTCTGGGACTCATGGCAGACGTCTTCCAGGCTGGAGAAGTTCAGATGTGGGATCAGTTTGGGAGGCCAAGGGGAGAGACTGGATAATACTGGGTCTCTGTTGATGCTGGACTCTTGGATTCCAACCCACCTGCCCCCCGATCTACCCCTGGGCTTTTCTGTTGTATGAGCCAAGAATTTCCCTTTAGTAAGCCAGTTTGATTCAGACTTTAAGTTACTTACAATAAAAAGTATCCTAGCAGACATGCTGCCCAAGCAAATTTGGGGGGATTTTACGGTCCCCAAACTGGGACTCTGGTCTATGACAGACTAGATTTCCCACTCTGAGGACCGATGACCTCCCTAACGTAAATGTAATCATGCATTTCCTCTGCTCTCAAGTCCTCCATTTCCCAGAGAACAAAATCTAGACCTTACCCTGGGAGGTGAGGGCATCCACCAGCTGTCTTCAGTGCAAGACTTGCCAAGCGGGCTCCCCCCTCCTCTCTAGATCCCACCTCACCGAATTCCTCCCTGTTCTCAGAACCTCTGGGGACGGTCCATGGAGGAGGGGAGTGTCCCTGGAATAGGGTTTTCATTCTAGTCACACAGGACGTTGTCACTTCCTATGTTCTGTTCCTAGTCTGCTCCCGTGGGGGTTCCTGCCCTGTTGGACTGTGAGGTGTTTCTCAGAAAAATGATATATATATTTTTTAAGATTTTATTCATTTATTTAACAGAGAGAGATGAAAAATGATATTCTTGAGGACGGTCTCCCTCTTCCTCTCTTCCATTCTTCGTGTGTGTAGTCTAATCTCTGTGTGTGGTTTGTGCCCCATGTTCGTCCGAGTTGGGATGGGGGGGGTCACAGACTTCGCTCTGTCTGTCCCATAGGAAATAGTTTCCAGGTCATGCACCCGCTGACTATCTCCCTCCCTGGGCAGGAGCCCCACACTCAGACCCGTATCCCTTCCCATACAGGAAATGTAGATACTACAAGAGCCCCAGAAAGATCTACTTAAGGAATTATTTCTTAATGTTTTGAAGAACACTATTATTTCTTCTTACTTAAAAAAATCTTCGGGGTGCCTGGGTGGCTCAGTTGGTTGAACGACTGCCTTCAGCTCAGGTCATGATCCTGGAATCCCGGGATCGAGTCCCGCATCGGGCTCCCAGCTCACGGGGAGTCTGCTTCTCCCTCTGACCTTCTCCTTGCTCATGCTCTCTCACTGCCTCTCTCTCAAATAAATAAATAAAATATTTTTAAAAAATCTTCTAAAAATAATTGATTTTAGGTCGGTAGCTTTCAACTGTGGGAGGAGGCAGTGGGGGTAGGAAGAGATTCTCAGCCCTCTGATGGCAGAAGAGAGGGCGACTCCTTGTCTGGTGTTAAGGGGGCGGGCCAGAGAGGGGTCAGCAGTGCTGAAGGACCTAGCTTTGGAGGAGGTAGCCGTTGGTGGGTGGGGTCAAGTAGAGAGGCTAGAACTGTGAACAGCCTCGCCTTTTGGGGAGAAATCAAAGCTAAGACTACCAACGTGGCCTTGTGGGAACGGCAAAAGGCTGGCAAAGCGCTGATGGGACCAGAAGATGCCCATGGTGAACTGTTCAGACAAAGGTCTCTTGTGTAGCTGGTGAGCCAGAGGAAGGAGCCTCATGTGTACTTACGTGGGACCATTACCAGTAGTTGTCAAGAGAAACAAGTAAGGGGCCAAACAGTGGGTGCAGCAAAGACAGAGAAGGACTACCTGTGTGCTTGCATTTGCAGAGAGCAGCTCCCGGAGGCTGGAGAGGAAATGTGGGACGCTGTTGGGGGGCAGAGTGGTGAGCTGAAGAAGCCTTTCCTGATTCTGTACAGCCTCCTCCGGCAACCTTGAACTATAGCGCCCTCTGCCTTTCTCTATGCCTCCCCCCCCCACCCCAAGCCCAACGGGGGTCCTTGCTCTCAGCCCCCATCTATCCTCTTAGATTCTACCAAGACAGCAGGAGATTCAAAGCTGCTGAAAAATTAGAAGCTTTTTAAATGCCACTCTCTGCTTTATTCATTTTCATTGCATACGCATTTGGCATAAAATGCCATGCTCATTGTGGATGCGTAATATTCATTTAATGAACAGCTGTTGCTTTTTCTTTTGCTATCGCCATGTGTTAAGATATTTTTCTTTTTGTGAAGATCTAAAGAAAATAAAGCCTTCAATTTATTTCATCTGCCTGTTAAAAGCTTAATTAACAGTTGTTTACACACTTAGAAATCTGTGATGGCCACAGCCTGCTCCATTCTGTGGCCCCCGGGGGCCCTTGTGTTAGCCCCTGGCCACCCCCAGGCCACAAAGCACGTCTGTGAGAGTGAGAAAAAAAGACTGTCAATTAAAAAAGTTTAATTTGATATACTACATTTTCTCAACAGTAACAATTAAAAACATGAAATCATTCTATCCCAGTGACAGAAATCAAATTGTTGAAACTAATTAAAAGTTGAAAAAATTTATCAACATAATTAGGAACTCAAAGTCAGTAGGATAGAATAATTAACCTGGGGACACCTGGGTGGCTCAGTTGGTTAAGCAGCTGCCTTCGGCTCAGGTCATGATCCCAGCATCCTGGGATCGAGTCCCACATCGGGCTCCTTGCTCGGCGGGGAGCCTGCTTCTCCCTCTGCCTCTGCCTGTGCTCGCTCTCTCTCTCTCTCTGACAAATAAATAAATTAAAAAAAAAGAATAATTAACCTGATGTATTTTTGTCTGTTTTTTTCTTTTCCAACATTTCATTAAAAGGTATACATCACAGTGAACAAGAAAGCAGTCGATAGTCAATTCAACCTAACACATGCTTTTCCTGACTCTTCATTTATTATCCCCCAAGGCATATTCAATAGCATTTTTTCATTTTCTTGTCTAATGGTTTTCAGTTTTTAATTTTCTGATCCTGAGTTGTGTCTTCTGATACCTGGCAAGTATCTTATGTTAGGTATTGTGACAATATAAAAATAGGTAACATGCTTCTAAATTTTAGCAATGCTTAATTATCATCTTGATGAAATTTCCATGACAGTAAATAAGCAATTACCATATTTAGCACATTATTATGTATCTAATTTGTATACAATCCTTGCCTTGTGGGTTGTCCTAGCAGACAGGGATGTAACTGTGTAGTAATGTGGGTCACCCGGAAAATAAGAGAAAACTGAAGTTGGCATCTAAGTGATGCTGTTCTGGTAAATAGGAGGTATGGTGTACATCTATCTCTCCATCTCATATCAACAGGAGGTGATTTTTAATCTTAAAATGTTCCCTAACCAGTGTATCAGCTAGAATAGAAGCAGCTCTTGTTTATTAAAAAAAAAAAATCTGATGCGCCTGGGTGGCATAGTGGGTTAAGCCTCTGTCTTCGGCTCAGTTCATGGTCTCAGGGTCTTGGGATTGGGTCCCGCATCAGGCTCTCTGCTCAGTGGGGAGCCTGTATCCACCCCCTCTACCTGCCTCTCTGCCTACTGGTGATCTCTCTCTCTCTGTCCAATAAATAAATAAAATCTTAAAAAAAATCTTTTGATGATCAATGTAGTTCTCTTCTGTAAAACGAAGCAGAATGTATACACACATATATAACTATTTACATATATATAACATTAGAATAAGATACTTTATTTCCATCAGCAAAAAACCATCAGAATGCATTAGTTTTTGTTACAGCAAGACATTTTACTGCCTTCTTCCACAGAATAGTTAGAAATATAAAATATGCCCATTTGGGATTAACAGAATTATAATAGAGATGTAAGAAATTTCAAATAATGAAGGTGTCCACAATGGGAATGGTGGTCGCTGGTGTGGTGGGCTTGTGGAGCTCACAGTGGGACTCCTGTGCCCCCCAGGCAGCCACCCCAAGCTGCGGGCACCAAGTCCCCCCAACCAGGACCTGGGCACAGTCTGCACCAGCACCTCCCATCTCAAATGCCCTCTTCCCACCAACCCCACGTGGCCCCAATATCCATTTGTCCTCAGCTTATGTAACCGCACCCTTAGGCTGATTTCTCACTACCTTGATGGGAGCAATGCTTATACACTGGTGATGGCCATTTTCCGGAATGTCTCCCCCCCGCCCCGGAATGTGCACTTTCCTCCTGGACAGCCATGGATTTCTTCTCATCTCTCTATTCCCAGGGCTTTGCCCAAAACATGGCATAAAGTAACAACTCAATGCAGAATGACTGAAAGAAGGAGATTTTAGTCTTCATCCTCACTAGAAAAGTCTTCACTTTCTTATTGATGATGATGCTTATTATTGGCTATTTTCACCATTTTTTTTGCATATTGGTGTTTTGTCTCTTAGTCTTCTCTGATTCTGAGGTGTTTTCCACAGTTTTGTTAGAATAAAAACTAGTTTTTTTTTAAGTCACTTGTGCAAGATGAATCAAATAATGAGACATTTTTTACTATGTGCTCTGTGGATTTACTTAAAAAAAAAA